>CM074728.1:132800705-133075705 GCA_037306005.1 Rhinophrynus dorsalis
GCCACCACCATGAGCCGTCTGATTGCAACCCACACCAGAGTCCCCGTGAGTACCTGAGACCCCGTGTAGGAGAGACAGGCGGATGGCACAGAGTTCTAGAATGCTGATTGACAAGAAAATATCCTCCCTGTCCATCTGCCCAGGGCCACCAGGTCACCCAGTGTCTCACCCCCAACCTCTCAGACTTGCATCGGTTTGTGATAAGGCTCGACTCAAGAATCACAACAGAGCACACTTGAGTTAGATGGGGAAGATGAAGCTGCCAGTGGAGGCCCCCCCCCTTCATTTGAGGAGAGACAGGGTCCAGCTGACAGGACTATGTCCTGAGAATGTCAAAGTTCCCTCGTGGAACTGAGACATAAGGGTCTGCTCCCAGTGCAGAGATTTGAACCCAAATTCACATGCAGTCCCTCCCGTACTAAAAGCAGAGGGTCTCTACAGAGCATGACACAAATCCTGGGACCAGAGTTCGATCTTGTCCTCAATCAGGAAAAGAGACTTCCCTGATGGGTGTAGAAATTCATTCCCAGAAAAAAAACAAGACCTGGGATGGGATAAGAGGACTTCTTTAGGTTAAGGATGCAAACATGACGCATTAGAATGTGGGTGCATGCACTCTGATATGGAGAGCCAAGAGGTCTTCTGAATGAGCACTAACCAGCAGATCTTCCAAATATGGTTTCAGAGAAGTGCCTTTAGAATGATGTATGTGGCCAGGGCTGCTAGGATGTTCGTGACAGTACAGTGAACTGGTAGTGACAGCATGTGAAAGCAAAATGCAGGAAGTGCTGGTGATCCAGGTGAATCAGGACATGTAGGTAGGCTTCCTGAAGATCCAGGGAGGCCAGAAGCTGTGATAAGAGCTCGCAAATATTTAATGTTGAAGCAAGAAGCAACCATGTACTGGTAGACACATTTCAAGTCAGATTAGGCCTGCAGCCACGGTTCTTTTTTGAACCACACATGCAGATATTGGTTTGCAAGACTTAGACTTAGCAGAAGATTTCTTATTCTGCCAAGTCTGTCTGGGCTTTGAGGCAGGGCCTTGCAGCAGGACTTGCTTGGGAGATTTGAGGTATTTGCACCCCCTGCTCCCCAGATTGGTGGGAGGAATGCAATCCACGTGCCTGCCTTGTCAGAGGATTGTTTTGTGGAAATTTGAGGCAAACGCTTACTAATGATCTGCTTCAGGTCAGGACAAATAAGGTCTTGCCTTGAAATGGCATGGAAACCAGTGACTTCTTGTAAGATTGTTCCAAGGACCAAATCTTGAGCCACAAGGTGCATCTCAAAGCAACAGTGAATATGAAGGATTTGCCTGAGAACCTAAAGAGGGCTTAGGTAATTTAGGCATGGCTTCCATGATGTTATCTAGCATGATAAGCATGCCCTCTCTAGGATCATCAGAATGCATGGTGTTGGAGAGATATGCGCCGTCTGCTCTAGATTATGGGGAGCTCTTCTCCCCACACAGCAATAGATCTAGTGACCTGAGCAGAGGGAGAAATAGGCCTCAGCACTGTCCTAGACTCCCAGAAGCCAGAAGCTTTAATCAGGGAATCTAGCCTCTTATCAGTTTGGTTCTTCAGCCTTCAGGAAAACTGAATTATGGGGGGCGGAGACAGGGGAGTTTTCTTACGCCTCTGGAAAATATCCAGAGAAGCAGGCATCCCACCCCCCTCCGATCAGAGGCCTCAGAGAACTGAAGAGTCTCCATAACAGAGACAGGGTCAGCCTCAGAGGCATCCCCAAAGGAGAAGGAAGAGTCCATATCCTCACCTTCTGAATAAAATTACACTCAGAAGATGCCCCAATAATGCCTAAAGACATGTTTAACCTGGTTAATCATGGATAAGGGTTTCCAAGAATGGAGAACCCCTGAATTTAAGATGGAATAGCTGCCACAGATTACATCAGGATTTTCACACAAGCAGTCTCTTGGTCAGTGCTAGATGGCCCGGGGGACTTGTAGTGGCCACAGTACATGAGGGGCATAGAGACACAAAATATTCCCTTGGAAGCCCAGCATGGCATGAGGAACAGTGAGTGAGGGGATAGGGGATGGGGAATAAGAAGCCCCATAATCCTTAAGTTTGGTTTTCCCCATTTGCCCCTTGGGGTCAGATATGCCAAGGAAAAAATGGCTTAAAACTACATAAAACAGTTTAAAAATCCCATTTAAAGCAAAGCCCCCAGAATGACCTAAAAGTAATTATATGGTATGCAAATGGTTAAACTGGAGAAGACAACAGGAGGGTCTGGCTCAGCATAGGTTAAGGGAGAAGATGGCCACCAGCCAGAGAAAATGCCAGAAACTGGGGAATTATGGGTAGTTTTCTCCAATACTTGTTACCTAGCAATGGCTCTCCAGCCTCCTGTGGGCACCAACAAACTAGATCAGGCAATAGAAAAGAATGAGCCCTCTCTGACTGTTCTAACATGAACTACCAGGACAGGGGCACAGATATGTCCCAAAGAAGATGCTCCCATAAGAATCAATGCAGCAAAGACTGCCATCACTACCTGGACAGGGGCAGGTTAGAAATCCCCGGTGGCACAATACCAGCTGTCAGCATTGCCAACTGTTGCAATAATTCATGTGAGTGTACTTTACGGACTATGGTATACTTTTTTTTATAATTTGTACTTAAATACAAGTGCCCCCCCCTTCTCTTTTGCCCATGTATACTGCAGTGTTTCTTCTCTTTGAGAAGGGATTTTTGGGGAGAAAACCAATTTAAGAAGAATCTGCCTGGTGGGCAGTATAACGGTCACGTTCTGTACTTTTTTCTGCTCTTTCTAGATTCCTTTTCTGGTTTTATGTTGGTTTCCACGTTTTGCTGGATCTTTCTTCCTAGCCCTATTTTTTACTTTGTCCTGAGACTTTATCAAGACTCAGTTTCTCGTGCTGGTGCAGGATCCAAGTGTTTTGGTGCATTTTGATGTTTCCAGTCCTGTTCCTTTGTTTCGTTGCCCTTCTTCCAGAGTGATTTCTATGAATTTGGCCTCCTGACTACTCTTCAGCTTATCATTCTTGTACATCTCCTCCAGTGTTTGATTCTCCATTGTTGACCCCGGCTTTCCTTCTTGACCAAGCTTCTTCTTGTCAATTGTGTACCTCCTTGCCCGCCTGTTGTCGAACCTGATACATTGCATCAGGATGGTAGGTCAAGCAGCTGTTTGATTCATTCAACCTGTGTTCACTGGAGCAGTCCAAAGTCAGACTTTTCAACCTCCAGTTGATCCAGCTGCTGTATCTCCATTCGACCATCAGTCAGATTCCAGCCCAAGCAGTCGAGGTTCGAATCATTGGACAGCAGACTGAGTTTGAATCCCAGACCACCAGCTCACCTGACCCAGCTCCGCAACATTCAACTGCCAATGCAGGTATTGTTACATTTCACTGTCGTCCCTTCACCCCAGTAGGTAGTTACTATACCCTAGGCAGTCATCATGGGTGTGGGTCAGCTCCTCCGCTCGGCTTTAAACTGACCTGGAGGTAAGCACCTTTAGTTTGGCCTATGCAAGACTTTCTAGGGAGTAGTCTACATCAGATAGCATCGTACCCCACTTTGCACTAGCATCTGGCCTACTAAAGACCCCTTTGCTGCTAACTGTTGCTGCTGTGAGTTATCCCAATGGTATCCCTGCTCTGGGTACAGTTTTAGTATTATATCAAATAGCTGTCTGCTTGTTCTCTGTGGAGCTGTTCCAGCACAGTGAGAGAGGTTTCAGTTGGCTTACATCTGTCGATATCAGCTTACAATAATATGCCACCAGATGCTTTGAAGACCACTGGAGATTCCATGCGTCCATTACTTTTGTGAGTAATAATCTGCATTACAATGTCTCTTTTTGGCAAAAAAAACATTAACCTTAGGAGCACCTCTTCTATTTCGAAGTTCTACAATACAATGTCAAAATTAACAAAAACCCCTGGGAGTACCAGGGAGAGGCAATCCGTGAATAATAATATGCTATGGGGAAGTCTACAAGCACCAATAACCCATAGATAGACCCCAATAGGAAACCAGAAGGAAATAAACCCAGACAGCATAGATGGTGTTAAAAAATAAATAAAGCTACAACAGCCATTTGTGCCACAGGGCTAAGAGGGAGCCCAGAACTAAGAAAGAGTTCACCAACAATGCACAGAGGGTGGAAGGCTCAGAATGGAACATACAATAGAACACACCACTGAAAGATCTCTAGGAGACTCAGCCATGGGGAACAGACTCGTCATAAAGTCAACCTCCAGTGAGAAAAGGGTGCATTAACTCCTGTGAACTGGGTAATCCAGGGAAGCTATTGAAGGAAGCACACCTGATGGGGGATTATACAGCCCCAAATTGAAAGGTAAAAACAATAAAGCATACAAACACAAGAGCAGTTCCACTGCACCTTCATCTTCTTGGACACAGAGCACATGAATCTGGAGGAAAAGGGTGACATCTCCACCCCAAAGACTCTGTCTTTTTAAGGTGCCCTGCCATCCTGGAGAAGGGATGTCAACCCATGGATCCTGTGAACCACATTGGATGTAAGAAAAGCCATTTTACCTGATAAAACCAATATACAAATGGAGTTAGAAGAAGAGTACTTCGAACTCTCCTGTTAATGACAGTTATCCAGAGGGATCTGGTGACCTCAGCTCTTGCTCCCATTTTCAGTGTGCGGAGCTCTATGGTGTCTGAACATGAAGAAGTGTGTTTGTCCCTGCTCAGACACCATGTCGTGGACAGACTTGACAAAGAAGCCACCTGGCCCCACGGGATCACAGATGAAGGAGATTTTCACGTACAAGATTTTTAGGATTTCATTAGTAGGTCGCTCTAATCAGGATCTCTCATCCTTCAGTATTAAGCATTTCATTTTCTGGAATTCTTATCCCTATAAGCCAGTAGGCAGTACCACAGAGCTGCAAAAGCACAGACATATTCCCTAGCACAGAGTTAAATATATTACTCCAATTTCATATGTCCATTAGGAGTCCCAGTAGCCAGATACTTAAGATGGATTGCACCTTAGCGGAAAGGGGGCCACAGTACAAGAGGGTAGGATGATTAGAAGGTTGGAGGAGACTTCAAGCTAAGAAAGGGAGTAGGGTGGTGTAACAAAGCATGGGAAAGGCAGTATAAATAGATAACCAAGGCCTGCTCTATTTAGACCACATATCTCACTATATTGAATAGTGGTTCAGACAGCAGTTGGATGGACAGGCCAGGAATATTATATGGACAGAATGCCCAAGACCAGCTTTCAATCATAACGTGATACCCCAAATCTTGACCCCCAAATAGTACAATATTTGTCAAAAGGGAAGGGTCCTAAAAAGGGTATTGACAGGTACCTTAAAACTTGTCAAAAACTTAGATGCTGTAGGACCTTTGACTTGGCTGAGGAGACAGTTTCCTCTAATACCACAGTAGATGAAGCCATCAGGCCATATGCTTACTGGGCACTGCTAACCGCAAATAGCGCTGAAAGACACAGGTCTCTTCTGCTGTCAACTGACCCAAAATTCTCAGAAATGGCTTCTTTGGAAGCTGGTTTGGCAGCTTCCAAATATAGCTTGTAGTGTAGGACTTTCATTCGTTTCAAATAAGTCTTACAAAGACTCAATGCCATTCACCTTCACAAGGGTTTGGGCAATGCAGACTTAATTCCTCTCTCCACAGAGGCAAAGGAGAAGTTGATCCGGTGGTTGAAACACAGGGAAGACTGGAACGGCAAAGTCATTTTAGGAATGACTCCGGATACTCATAGAATCAGACACCAGGTCTTTGTGCTGGAGGGCTCATTGCAGGAAGAGGCAAATGGGCTCAGGAAGAAAAAGGATAAACATATCATCAATTGCTTAGAATTATTGGCTGGTTCTTTTGCGGGGAAAAAGTCTGAAGAAATTCGCAACAAATTCTGTGCCCTACTCAAAATGGGGAATATTTTGACCAACTTGGAGGAAGCAAATGAAACACTTAGGCCAGTCTAGCCAAATATTTCTGGCATTTCTGCTTGAACAGAAACGTTTCAGTAGGCCAAATACCTTCTAGCTCTTTTCAATGTTGCAGGTGACTGGCACTTCAGATATCAAGGATCAGAGAGACTGGAAGTTACACAAGACCATTTTCAATCAAATTCTTGAGATTTGGGGGTCCTTTAGAGAGAGACCTATTTTCCTCATGAGTGAGCAAGCAACTGCCCAGTTTCTTCAGCTGGAGGTCAGATCCGGAAGCCCACACCTTAGAGGCCTTTCTCCAGTTCTGGGAAAGTGTGTCATGAGCGGGGTCCTGCAAGAGAGGGAGTGCTAGGGTGCATCGCTAGGGAGTGGAGCTAGGTTTCTTAGGCTGCCTGTATAGAACAGTTCTGCACAGAGGGCCAAACTAAAGGTGCCAGCCTCAAGGCCAGATGACAAACCCTGGAGAAGCTGGAAGTGAGCCCAGTATGGACCTACACAGACAGCACCTACTCTCCTGCAGGGGAGAGTGAAGGCTAGGGAGCGCAGAGTGGGGTATGTAGAGAGAGTGCAGTGGTTATGGAACATAGAACAAACTCTCCTGAGTAAACTAGAGAATAGATAACTAAAAGCTGGATCGAGTGGTCGTAGGATAATCAAAACGTCTTACACAGCTCATCAATAGACTATGAATCAGCAGACTTAAAGAGTATTCACAGGAAAGCCACAGGTCATACACAGTTCATCAAATACAGAAGAAGAGTGGTCAAGGGATAGCTAGGGTCATGCACAGGATAAACAATGCAAGCAGGTATATCAGCAGGCTTAAGGGAGGTCAAAGGATAGTCAGGGTCAAGCACGGAATAATCAAACTGAGGAGCACTTGTACTAAACTATCTGGCACTTGGAACACCGCAAGAGTACGCAACAGAGAGAAAGGCCACCTGATACAGACGCTGCCGTCTGACATGGATTGGGACATGTCGGCTTACACAACCGGAAGTGTGGTGCACTAATACGGTAACAAAGTGGAAGGAACTATTCCTTTCCTCCATAATTCCCAGGGTGACCTTTCGGGTTATGAGACAAAGGTCTACAAATTTTCTTATCAGTCCCTTCTGGACGACTCAACCGTGGTTTCCTTCTGTGTTGTTATCCATCGACTGCCCACATTCCCTTCCACCTCTCTCACTTCTGAGGTCCCTGATTTGTCAGGCTTTCAGAATCAGCTCAACCCCTTATTGCCAAAGCTTTGGCTCCTGGTACTTGCGCATGCTAAATCCTCTTGGATAATCTAGTCTCGTTGGTGCTTGGAATGGGGTTTTGATCCCACTTCTATTTTTACATTGGTTATTTCGTCCTGCTTCCAAGCAGGGAAAGATTACAGATCAATTGTTACAGGGCTGACCTGGAAACACCCTGCTACAAAAAAAAATTCCAGCAGTGGTGGTCTCAATGAACATGCAAGTCAACTCACTGATTATATCCTGAGGTTCCATGTAGTGAGCCTCAGTTCATAGGTTTGTGATACATTGGACATTTTGTCTAAAATTGAAGCACTGCCAATTAGCCCAAATAATCTGATAGCGACATGGAGTCGCTATACACCTCCATTAATGCTATGATTGGATTAAAAGCAGCAGAGTATTACCTGCAACAATCTACTACCTGTGACTCAGATAGAAGGTCTTTCATGATTTATCTACCGTCATTTGTTCTACGATACAATTATTTTGTTTTTGAAGACAAATTTATCTTCAGATACGTGGCACTTGATAAACACTGCCATCTCTTGACTAATGATTAAGATCTATCTAAAGTCCTTGGTAATAAGCCATCAATGTGTTGGAATAGGGCACCTAACCTCAAGGATCAATTGGTTCACAGCCACTTTGCCATCCTTGCAGCCACTGTGTGGCATGTAAACACACTACTTTAACCAGAACCATTGTGGACAGATTTGGCTAAACACACCATATCAAAGATTTTATAACTTGCCAGACTAAAGCATGGTGTATTCCTGCAATGTCCATGTGGACTATTATATGTAGGAAAAACCAAATGCAAACTTACAACCAGACAGAGAATATTATATATTTGTTGCTAAAGATGCACAAAACCCAAATAAAAAGATCTTGCCTGTCATAACCGCAAACCCCAACTGTTACAGGCTTGCTGCTTACAAAACATTAAAGTTGGCATAAGAGGAGGTGCAATGTGAGAATTAAATTTTAGATTAAATTCTTTAAAACCACAAGGCCTGAATTATTAATTTCCTTTGCTTGTCCTATATAATAATTCGCTAAAACGTGTGTAATGCCGCGTCATGCGCAGTAGACACTGCTGCGTGTGCTGCAGTCATGTGCAGTAGAGACTGCCCGCCCCGTAGCTGATACAGAGCTAGACGCCTCTGTATCAGCCGCGGCGCGGGCAGTCTCTACTGTACATGACTGCCCCGCGGCTGGGTGGCAGTGGCACTGTGGCCCGTGTAACAGGCTCTTCAACTTGTTCATTTATAATGAAGTATCATTTTTCAACTCTGCATCATCTTTAACATTTTACCTCAAATGAGGAATGTTTTTTGTTTTTGGTGTCACTAATGTTCTGTTTTATGTACCTTACCATAATGTGACATGCTGCATTCACATATATACAACTTAGAATTTGATGTTTGACAACATATTTAATCTCAGCTCATGAGATTCCACAGATCATAACCCATCATCGGTATATTGAGGCTGCTTATCAATGTTTACTGGTTTCATTTCATGATTCCATTTGTTGCACATTTATCATGTTTTTTTTAAACATATGTAAGACAGTCTATGTGACAAACCTGTTATCTTTTTGTATGCCTACTAATATATTTGAGTTTGATATGACTTAAAATCCACAAGGTACATAGTAACAATTTTCCGTTGTAGAAGACGAGATGCACACACGTCACAATGGCATCTACTCCTATGTGACTGGTCAACGTTGCAGCCACTCACATAACCATGGGAGGCGCTTATGGTTTAAATAGATGGCTGTTTCTGAGCACCAGAGTGATCAGCCTAGAAGCAGCTATGGCGAAACGCAAGCTGGCGTTTTCACGCTTATAGAGAATATGTCTCGCTTTGCCCCAAGCTATTACCATAGGGCTTTGAAACAACTTTAGAACCCAAGTTCCTTCTGTAGCATGAATATGCATTTCTGGCAGTATAGACTTGTCAGTGTTGTTGAATAATAACAGAATTACTTTGTTAACTATTTAGCCTTTACGTACAACGGTCCTTTTCAGGGCTGGTAATAGAGTGGTAATAAAGGCCCTTTTTAGGGCTGTACAGTTTTAGTACAAAGGCCCTTTTTAGGGCTGGTATTATACTGGGCAATAAGTAGTATAGACCAGTTACTGCCCTTATTCGCTTGATAGCAGCAGTCCATTATGCACAGCGATATTGGGTTAAATTCACGGTTATTTTTTCCTTTTTTGAGCTACTTTTTGGCAAGCCGGATTGGGCCCGGCAAGATAGGAATTATTATACACAGTATTTGTCTCTTTAATTGATTTCATCAAGACCGCCAGTTGCATAGCCTTTTTGTGATAGTGATATCAACTTATATAGGCTTTTTTCATTTACACCTTTATTGCTGATATATGTTAGATTTCGATTTGACCAGCATTTGTTAGGAAAAGCTATACAGGGTGAATCTATCAAGTGATAGTTATCTTGACATCTCACTTTTGTTAAGAACCTTATGATTCCTTTGTGTGTATATATGCAGGATGATGACCCAGAGTCATTACGTTATACTGCTTGGCAAGCCGGATTTACTTTTTTGTCCTGGTATCACTACATTAAGTCGTTTTTCTTCTTTTAATCCTTGTTTAATAAAAGTTAAGTCTTATCAGAATCATACGCAATGTTCTACTGACATCATAGAATTACCGTCTCAGAGTGCTGTTTAGGCAGGGTTTCCATTTATTTCCTTCGGCACCCTGCTACAAACCTTATAAATATTACCTCTATATTAATATATTCATCATATGAGATAAAAGGAGAAGAATTCAAAGACTTTCATAAATCCTTCAACGCATCATTCATCTATTATACTTTCTCAGCAGAATGCGTACATTTCCTGGCACAATCATAAAACTCACCAAAGGCAAACTTATCTATATACAGAAAAAACCACAGACAGGTGCCGTTATCTTCACAGCCTCAGCTTTAATCCTTCTCACGCTAAACACAGCAAAGCCATCAGATAGCACAACAATAATAAATTTAAAAGCATTGTCTGAAACAAACAAACAAAAAAAAATAAAAATTGGCTTGAAAGCAACGTGTGACCATCTGTTAAAATACAATGAGAAGGAAGGTATGTCAGTGGTGTGAATATTACAGCGGTGCGGTATGTCAGTGGTGTGACTATTACAGAGGTGCGGTGTGTCAGTGGTGTGAATATTACAGAGGTGCGGTGTGTCAGTGGTGTGAATATTACAGCGGTGCGGTGTGTCAGTGGTGTGAATATTACAGAGGTGCGGTGTGTCAGTGGTGTGAATATTACAGAGGTGCGGTATGTCAGTGGTGTGAATATTACAGTGGTGCGGTATGTCAGTGGTGTGAATATTACAGTGGTGCGGTATGTCAGTGGTGTGAATATTACAGCGGTGCGGTGTGTCAGTGGTGCAGTTGCTATACATCCTATGGAGATTTATGGGTAACTGACTGGGAGTGGGTCCACACAATGGATATGAACAGCTCCACTGTAACATTTCACACCACGGACATATTGCACCTAAAAAATATTCAGTTTGAGATGCAATAACTATTGACCAACATACCACTCAGTAATAATAGAACCTAGTTTTACTCAGAAGGATAAGCCCTATGATATATTAATATATAAATATATATTATATAAGTGTTAAAATCTCATTTAAGGATCATGCTCACCAGCTGATGTCTATATGACACAATGCACTGGATGTGAAACCAGCCTAAAGCGCAGCTTACTAATGAATTTATACAATCAATTAAGAAATACAATGAAAGAAGTAACTGTACCCCCGTTGGTCATCATTTCACCCCAAGAAACAACTCCATCCATAACATCAAAATCAAACTACACAAAGGGAATAAGATTGACAAGGGAGAAATATGTTTGAAATAAAGATGATCAGCACTAAAGACTGGACTAAATAAGGATGGGATTCCTCTTACATTACCGAAACATCAGAACACTTCTTCTCATTCATATTGACCCATAATCCTCATGGGATATTTTTTTTTCCAACCTATGTTTGTGTATAATTGATTTAGCTCTCCACCTCACTTTGCTTGTCATCTACCCCCCCCCCCATCCACATTCTTTTCACACTGACCAAGGGAGAGATTTTATGGTCCTTAAACTGTAGCTTAGCAGTCTGTTTTCTTAAAGGGGAACTACCATCAGAAGTAATGTTGCCCTGCAATACTTAGGCAGGTGGCGACTAGCTTAATAATATTATACTACTTCTCACAATGACAAGATTCTAAAGAAATGCTTACTCTTCCGAGACGGACTGCCAGGTTAGTGAAGTCTGTGTGCCTGCACCGCAAGTCCCTTTCCGTGCTTTTCGGGACAATGCAATGCTTCTGAAGGGAGACCGGGACTGACACCGCACGCAAGATGTCTACGCCGATTCCTGGCTTCCGGTCTTGGAAGATTAAGGATTTCTATAGAATATTGTCGTTGTCAGAGGTAATATAACCATTATAAAGCTAGTTGTCACCTGCCTAATAATTGCAGGGCGACTTTACTTCTGGTGGTATTTCCGCTTTAACTCCTGTACTGCCTCTCATTTGATTTGGATGTTACATTTTGAGGATTAGTATTGCTTTTGACTTGATAAAGGGAGGTTGCAACACTTGAAAGCTCATCACGAGCTTTAGACACACTGAACCGCTTCGGGCCCAAGAACAGTTCTGTAGTCACGCCATCAGTACTCACCATATTAGTGTTGCCATGGGCATGATGCCCTCCAAATACGTAGAAGACTTGATCCACACACACTGCACAGCTTCCAGACATAGGGGGAGGGATGTCACCCTTGGTTTTCATTCTCTGCCTGGAAGACATCCAGCATTAATCAGAGCAATATTACTGAAACCATTAACCATATGAGTGCCTGACGGGTTCAAATATTTCATCACAATGCTTTGGAAATCCTTCTGGAACTTGAAATGCTAACACACAAAGAAACCAGCAGGAGAGTTAAATTAACATTAAGAAGATAGATTTACCAGCTTCCACTTTCCATGTCATAGATCCAGATCTCATCTCTAGGCAAATAAAAGTCGTAAAATCCTCGAACTGGAGCATTCTGCAAAGAAGAGAGAACAGATCTGAATGAAGGAGCCGATATCAATAAAAAGGGAGGGGAAATTAAAGAGTTAACTGTCACTTTTTAACAAATAGGTGATTTTGAAATAGATCTTAAAATTCCCTGTATTTTAGATTATCCATATTTGGTGGGACTGCCCAGTGGCCCAGAGATTCTGGGAGGGAACGGCAAATTTAATTTCCCATGTTATCAGCATCCAGATCAACCTCAGCCCCTGTGTGAGGGTTCTGGAACTCCAACCCAGGCAGCCTGTTAAACAAGTTGACAAAAAAGGTTGCCACACATACCCTTGCCCACCATAAAGATTGTAGCCCTTACTGGAAACACTGTAGTATCCCTGATTAAATGCAATTGTTTCTTGCATATGGAGACTCTGTCACAGAAAAAAATGATTATGACCCAAACTAATGCTACCTTCCTCTCCATGTGGTGTGTCAGGATTCAGATGCCTAAACGCAACATTGATAACTTCCCCGATGGCAGAGGTAGAAGTTGCAGTACCTATAACCAAAAAGGTTGCTGGTTCAACCTCAGGAGAGGCCAAGCCCTTTGTTTTGTTCTTAATCAAAATAATCCTTTCAATAAAAATGCAAGTTGAAGAAGTTGGCCATTTTTTTTTTTTTTAATAACACACACTACTTTGCGATATTTAGATTTGACAGTTTACGTAGCGGAGTTAGTATTTCAAGGTAGGAAGTAGCAATTGGTAATGCAGAGCAGTATGGAATGTTATTACCTGCTGGCAAATTTGTATTAAGTGATAAATAAAGCAAAATAGAGCTTCAATGATTAACAGGATTATTTCAGATGTTTCTAATAAAATTATATAGGTTGAATATTCACCATCATTATGCACATGGTAATACCAACATGCATATAATGTAGTTATAACATAATCACAAGTGCAAAGTTTCTAATTCAGCCATTTATTTGTATTCTGTCTTTTAAATCAAGTCAATATTTAGATTATAGAAATAACCAAAAATAGTACCCTTAAAAGCTAATATAGCTCAATGTACGGTTTTAAATAAAGAATGAACAGATATACTTCTTCTGAAACAGTTCAACATCATGTTGGCTACAAAATGACAGTTTCACAAAAAATAAAGTAATTAAAAAAAATATATAAAAAGGGGGGGAGAGCAGAGAGAGAGACTACATACTCTAAAAGTACAGAATCTGTGAAGTGAAATTGCTTATGCTTTTTATTATTTTTCCCCTGACTACACATATTTTTAAGTGCCTGACAGGGACTGCTCTGGATGTGTTTCCACATAATTTTCTGTCTGGGGCTGGGAAAGCAGGAGAGTGATACAACACAGAGAGATTTCAATCTAAGAGGGGAAAAAAGAGAAACTAAGTAAGGAAAAGCCACCATAAGAAATACAAAATAAAACTATATTGCGCAACAAAAACAAATCCACCTGGGAGACTACCACAGTCCCTCAAAAAAAGGGTTGTAGGTATACTAGAAGTATATATAATCTTTACAGTGAGTCAAAGATAGTAGTTGTAGCAACAATATGATATGGTACAATCTAGTCTAAATCTCCTATAGTCATAGGTAATCAAAATCAAAGTCACTTAGTTGGAAAAGGAAAAATCATATACACTGAGTAAAAGTCACTTAACTCAGAACTTAATGAAGAAATGGTACATGACGAAGATGAAGATGGCAATAAATGATGAGGATGGTGATGAAATGTATCCCAACTAGGATGTCCCAGAGAAATCCAATGTTCCCAAATCCAACCTGGTGCTGCTCTACGAAAAAAGGGCATCCTTGGAGGCCCTTATCAAAATCCAAAAATCTAAAAAATAGAGAGCGCAACAACAAGGAGAAAAGAGGGAGGACAAAAGAATCCTCTAAGTGTAGTATGAGATGAAGCAATGAATATTTTAATATGAAAGAATAAAATCACATAAAAATAAGTAACAATAAGTAACAAATCCCCCCCCTCTCCCATTGCACTTACAATACACCCATCTTGGGCTGTGAGCGTCTCAGGGGTCCCAACCCCTATGTAGCCCCGTAACTGTGTCCCGTTAGTATAAGCCAATGAGTATCATACACGGAGTTGAGGCCTAAGATGCTCCAGCAGTCCTGTGCTGTATAGTCTGTACACCCATCACTACAGACTTCTAGAGTGCAATGGGAGAGGGGGGATTTGTTACTTATTTTTATGTGATTTTATTCTTTCATATTAAAATATTCATTGCTTCATCTCATACTACACTTAGAGGATTCTTTTGTCCTCCCTCTTTTCTCCTTGTTGTTGCGCTCTCTATTTTTTAGATTTAAGGAAAAGCCACCGACCCTCTCCTCAGGAACAACAGAGGCCAAGTCTTTAAGTTTTCCCTGCTTGCACAAAGGTGAGTCAAAGACCTGGCCTGTTAGGGAGCTCTATGGATAGAGCCAGCAGATGACACGGCTAACAGAGCACTCTGTATTTTAGAGATAGTCAAGCTTCATCCCTGCTTTCGCCATCCCCAAGAGGGCTTAGTCAGGGACATCATATATAAATTATAGGCAATAGGACTTTCCAGTATTAGGCACTTACAGAGGATTAAAGTCATGTAGAAGGCTGGCAATCATTTTATTCCTGCACCAATGCCTTACAGAGAGTATATCTGTGTGGGTAGTCAGCAATGGGTGAAATCCACTGTTTTAGTCCTTTAGTTTGGAAGGAGTAAGCCAAACCAACACACCTATAACCCATCTAAACACCAGACTATTGTACAAACACAGTAATGTCTTAGAATAGTACATTAATTAAATCTGAAAGATCAATCCAAAATTGCAGAAAGATTTCGCAGAAGGGAATTGCTCATAAACCCTCTAAGATATATATAGTGCACTCCTTCCTTTTAGAATGCACAGGGTTAAACTGGAGAGTGGCATATGGGTACTGTATACACTCTCAGACTGCAGAACATAATCCACATTATTCAGCCTTTGCCCACGTGTGGCATTCCATCCGTAAAACGAGAGAAATCTCAATGTATTCTTCCTGGTAAAACATTTTCTAAATAAATAAATTATCACAAATATCAGAATGACCCACAAGGACTTGCCCGACATTCAGATGACTAAAGTAACCCACCTTGACTACAACAACCGGCCTGAGCCCTCTGGCAACTCTGGGGGCCGCAATGACCCCTCTGGAGCCTCCAGGGGTCCTTTGGCTTCAGCCCCCCTCTAACACCCCCGGGAGCTGGCTTGTGCCCACCTCTGACACCACCCCGGGGGCCGGCTTGTGCCCCCCTCTGACACCACCCGGGGGGCCGCATTGAGCCCCCCTCTGGCACCGCCCCGGGGGGCCGCATTGAGCCCCCCTCTGGCACCGCCCCGGGGGGCCGCATTGAGCCCCCCTCAGACACACCGGGGGGGCAGCTTGAGCCCCCCTCTGACACACCAGGGGGGGGCAGCTTGAGCCCCCCTCTGACACACCGGGGGGGGCAGCTTGAGCCCCCCTCTGACACAGCAGGGGGGGGCAGCTTGAGCCCCCCTCTGACACACCAGGGGGGGGCCAGCTTGAGCCCCCCTCTGACACACCAGGGGGGGGCCAGCTTGAGCCCCCCTCTGACACACCAGGGGGGGGCCAGCTTGAGCCCCCCTCTGACACACCAGGGGGGGGGCAGCTTGAGCCCCCCTCTGACACACCGGGGGGGGGCAGCTTGAGCCCCCCCTCTGTCACACCGGGGGGCCAGCTTGAGCCCCCCTCTGACACACCAGGGGGGGCCAGCTTGAGCCCCCCTCTGACACACCAGGGGGGGGCCAGCTTGAGCCCCCCTCTGACACACCAGGGGGGGGCCAGCTTGAGCCCCCCTCTGACACACCAGGGGGGGGCCAGCTTGAGCCCCCCTCTGACACACCGGGGGGGGGCAGCTTGAGCCCCCCCTCTGACACACCAGGGGGGGGCCAGCTTGAGCCCCCCTCTGACACACCAGGGGGGGGCCAGCTTGAGCCCCCCTCTGACACACCAGGGGGGGGGCAGCTTGAGCCCCCCCTCTGACACACCAGGGGGGGGCCAGCTTGAGCCCCCCTCTGACACACCAGGGGGGGGGGCAGCTTGAGCCCCCCTCTGACACACCAGGGGGGGGGCAGCTTGAGCCCCCCTCTGACACACCAGGGGGGGGCCAGCTTGAGCCCCCCTCTGACACACCAGGGGGGGGCCAGCTTGAGCCCCCCTCTGACACACCAGGGGGGGGCCAGCTTGAGCCCCCCTCTGACACACCGGGGGGGGGCAGCTTGAGCCCCCCCTCTGACACACCAGGGGGGGGCCAGCTTGAGCCCCCCTCTGACACACCAGGGGGGGGCCAGCTTGAGCCCCCCTCTGACACACCAGGGGGGGGGCAGCTTGAGCCCCCCCTCTGACACACCGGGGGGGGCCAGCTTGAGCCCCCCTCTGACACACCAGGGGGGGGGGCAGCTTGAGCCCCCCTCTGACACACCAGGGGGGGGGCAGCTTGAGCCCCCCTCTGACACACCAGGGGGGGGGGGGGCCAGCTTGAGCCCCCCTCTGACACCAGGGGGGGGGCCAGCTTGAGCCCCCCTCTGACACACCGGGGGTGCCGCCCTCACCCCACTGAATTTGCAGTACTCCCCCCACAAAGAAAGGCAGTAGCTGGAAAGCCACCTGTTCCCTCATGACTCCACCCCCGGCCTTGGCACCTTATATCCCCCCCAGACAAACATCCTCCTCCCGTCTGTCACAGAGACATGTCCGCTGCGCTCCGCAGGAACTCCCGCATCGCTCGCCTGCTCCCCGCCTTCTTCATCCGCCGCCGGTTCCTCCAACCCGTCAGCCATCAGGACAAGTAAAGCCTCAAAGCGTCAGGAATCTGAAGTCGCAGCTTGATAAGTCACCGGCGGCGCACAATAATAAACGTCACATGGCGGCGAGCGGCCATGTTTGATGGAGGCAGTGCCTTAGAGTCGTCCCTGAGGGGGCACAGCAGGATCATTCAACCCTCTGAGCATACCACTACTGTGTCCCTCCTTACCTCCCAGGTGTTTATATATATATATATATATATATGTTTATATATATATATATGGTATATAAGTGTATCATACTGCTCCACTATACCACCCATGTGTCCCTCCTTTCCTCCCAGGTGGTATATATATATATTAGTGTGTATATAAGTGTATCACATTACTCCACTATACCACCCAAGTGTCCCTCCTTCCCTCACACAGTCTGATCTCCTAAACACAGGAACACCAGGGTGGGACAGAGAGGTTTAATGTGATACACTTCTATACACACCACACAGTCTGATCTCCTAAACACAGGGACACCAGGGTGATACACTTATATACACACCACACAGTCTGATCTCCTAAACAAAGGGACACCAGGGTGATACACTGCTATACACACCACACAGTCTGATCTCCTAAACACAGGGACACCAGGGTGATACACTTATATACACACCACACAGTCTGATCTCCTAAACACAGGGACACCAGGGTGGTACACCTCTATACACACCACACAGTCTGATCTCCTAAACACAGGGACACCAGGGTGATACACTTCTATAAACACCACACAATCTGATCTCCTAAAAACAGGGACGCCAGGGTGGGACAGACAGATTGAATGTGATACAGTTATGTACACACTACTCTTATAACCTAAACACAGGGACACCAGGGTTGAACAGAGGGATATGAGTCTCAACCTGGTACTGTCCCTCCTAAAGAGTTACACTTGGGAAGTATGGACCCCTAATATCTCCTAAAGAGGGGCACTTGGGAGGTACAGACCCCTAATATGTCCTAAAGTAGGACACTTGGAGGTGTGGAGCTCTAATATGTCCTAAAGAGGGACACTTGGGAGGTACAGACCCCTAATATCTCCTAAAAAGGGACACTTGGGAGGTACGAACCCCTAATATCTACTATACAGGGACACTTGGGAGGTACGGAACCCTAATATCTCCTAAAGAGGGACACTTGGGAGGTATGGACCTCTAAAATATCTTAAAGAGGGACACTCGGGAGGTATTTACCATAATATCTCCTAAGGAGGAACATTTGGAGGTACAGACTCCTAATATCTCCTAAAGAGGGACATTTGGGAGGTATGGACCCCTAATATCTCCTAAAGAGGAAGACTTGGAGGTACAGACCCTTAATATCTCCTAAAGA
This sequence comes from Rhinophrynus dorsalis, assembly GCA_037306005.1. Lineage (NCBI taxonomy): Eukaryota > Metazoa > Chordata > Amphibia > Anura > Rhinophrynidae > Rhinophrynus > Rhinophrynus dorsalis. The sequence continues at coordinate 132,819,195 of CM074728.1, forward strand.
GGGACACTTGGAGGTATGGACCCCTAATATCTCCTAAAGTTTAACACTTGGAGGTACAGACACCTAATATCTTCTAAAGAGGGACACTTCTGACATATGGGCCCCCTAACATCTCCTAAAGAGGGACATTTGGCAGGTGGGACACCTGGGAGGTATGGGCCCCTAAAATTGCCTATTGAAGGATACCTGGGAGGTACAGACACATAATATCTCCTAAGGAGGGACACTTGGTGTATAGTGACAGGCTGCAGGTAGGGTGAATAGAGAGAGACTGGTGTAAAATGAGAGACTGTTGTATAGTGACAGGCTGCAGGTATGGTGAGTAGAGAGAGACTGGGATAAAATGAGAGACTGTTGTATAGTGACAGGCTGCAGGTATGGTGAGTAGAGAGAAACGGGTAAAATGAGAGACTGTTGTATAGTGACAGGCTGCAGGTAGGGTGAATAGAGAGAGACTGGGGTAAAATGAGAAACTTTTGTATTGTGACAGGCTGCAGATAGGGTGAATAGAGAGAGACTGGGGTAAAATGAGACTGTTGTACAGTGACAGGCTGCAGGTGGGGTGAATAGGAAGAGACTGGGATAAAATGAGAGACTGTTGTATAATAAGAAGCTGCAGGTAGGGTGAGTAGAGAGAGACTGGTATAAAATTAGAGACTGATGTCACTATACATCAGTCACTCATTTTACCCCAGTCTCTCTCTACTCACCCTACCTGCAGTATGTGACAGTACAGACAGAATGGATCAGTGTGTGTAGAGGTGATATTCCAGTGAGCGGACACTAGGTGTCGCTGGTAGCAGTATGTGACAGTATAGATAGAATGGATCAGTGTGTGTAGAGGTGATATTCCAGTGAGCGTACACTAGGTGTCACTGGGCGCTGTGTGTGACAGTAGATCTGTGTGTGTGTGTGTGTGCGTGTCTGTGTAGAAGTGATAATCCAGAGAGCGGACACTAGGTGTTGTGGTAGCAGTGTGTGACAGTACAGATGGAATGGATCAGTGTGTGTGTGCAGAGGTGATATTCCAGTGAGCAGACACTAGGTGTCACTGGTAGCAGTGTGTGACAGTACAGATAGAATGGATCAGTGTGTGTAGAGGTGACATTCCAGTGAGAAGACACTGGGTGGCACTGGTATCAGTGTGTGACAGCAGAGAGAGAACAGATCAGTGTATGTACTGGTGATATTCCAGTTAGCAGACACTAGGTGGTGCTGGTAGCAATGTGTGACATTACAGTAGATATAGAATGGATGAGTGCTTGTACAGGTGATATTCCAGTGAACGGACACTGGGTGGCGCTGGTAGCAGTGTTTGACAGTAGAGATAGAATGGATCACTGTGTGTAGAGGTGATATTCCAGTGAGTGGACACAAGGTGTCGCTGGTAGCAGTGTGTGACAGTATAGATATAGAATGGATCAGTGTGTGTGTGTGTGTGTGTGTAGAAGTGATATTCCAGTGAGAGGACACTAGATGTCGCTGATAGCAGTGTGTGACAGTACAGATAGAATGGATTAGTGTGTGTGTAGAGGTGATATTCCAGTGAGCGGACACTAGGTGTCGCAGGTAGCACTGTGATGTCACAGTATAGATATAGAATGCATCAGTGTGTGTGTAGAGGTGATATTCCAGTGAGAGGACACTAGGTGTCGCTGGTAGCAGTGTGTGACAGTACAGATAGAAAGGATCACTGTGTATAGAGATGATATTCCAGTGAGTGGACACTAGGTGTTGCTGGTAGCAGTGTGTGACAGTACAGATAGAATGGATCTGTGTGTGTGTGTAGAGGTCATATTCCAGTGAGCGGACACTAGGTGTCACTGGTAGCAGTGTGTGACAGTACAGATAGAATGGATCACTGTGTATAGAGGTGATATTCCAGTGAGTGGACACTAGGTGTCGCTGGTAGCAGTGTGTGACAGTACAGATAGAACGGATCTGTGTGTGTGTAGAGGTCATATTCCAGTGAGCGGACACTAGGTGTCACTGGTAACACTGATTTCACAGTACAGATAGAATGGATCAGTGTGTGTGTAGAGGTGATATTCCAGAGAATGGACACTAGGTGTCGCAGGTAGCACTGTGATGTCACAGTATAGATATAGAAAGGATCAGTGTGTGTAGATGTGATATTCTAGTGAGCGGACACTAGGTGTCGCTAGTAGCAGTGTGTGACAATAGATCAATGTGTGTAGAGGTGATATTCGAGTGAGCGGACACTAGGTGTCGCTGGTAGCACTGTGATGTCACAGTATAGATAGAATAGATCAGTGTGTGTGTAGATGTGATATTCCAGTGAGCGGACACTAGGTGTCGCTGGTAGCACTGTGATGTCACAGTATAGATATAGAATGGATCAGTGTGTGTGTAAAGGTGATATTCCTGTGAGCGGACACTAGGTGTCGCTGGTAGCACTGTGATGTCACAGTATAGATATAGAATGGATCAGTGTGTGTGTAGGGGTGATATTCCAGTGAGCGGACACTAGATGTCGCTGGTAGCACTGTGATGTCACAGTTCAGATAGAATGGATCTGTGTGTGTGTAGATGTGATATTCCAGAGAGAAGACCATAGATGTCGCTGGTAGCAACGTGTGACAGTACAGACAGAATGGATCAGTGTGTGTGTAGAGGTGATATTCCAGTGAGCGGACACTAGGTGTCGCTGGTAGCACTGTGATGTCACAGTATAGAAATAGAATGGATCAGTGTGTGTAGAGGTGATATTCCAGTGAGCGGACACTAGGTGTCGCTGGTAGCAGTGTGTGACAGTACAGATAGAATGGATCAGTGTGTATAGAGATGATATTCCAGTGAGCGGACACTAGGTGTCGCTGGTAGCACTGTGATGTCACAGTATAGAAATAGAATGGATCAGTGTGTGTAGAGGTGATATTCCAGTGAGCGGACACTAGGTGTCGCTGGTATCACTGTGATGTCACAGTACACATACACTAGTACTAGAGGGGAAGAGAAGGGAATCGCCGGGCGCGGTGGCGTGCGCCTGTAATCCAGCTACTTGGAGGCTGAGTCTGTCGGATCACTTGAGTCCAGGAGTTCTGGGCTGCCCTGAGCTATGTCGATCGGGTGTCCGCACTAAGTTCGGTATCAATATGGTGTCCCTGGGGGAGCTCGGGGTCACCAGGTTGACCTAAGGAGGGGTGAACCGGCCCAGGTCGGAAACGGAGCAGGTCAAAACCCCCGTGCCGATCAGTAGTGGGACCGCGCCTGTGAATAGCCGGTGTAGGACAGCCTGGACAACACAGCGAGACATGGGCTCTTTTATTATTACTGATTAATTATTATTATTACTGATTAATTATTATTATTATTATTATTATTATTACAGCCTGGACAACACAGCGAGACACGGACTCATTATTATTACTAATTAATATTATTATTATTATTATTATTATTACTAATTAATTATTATTACTAATTATTATTATTATTACAGCCTGGAAAACATAGCGAGACACGGACTATTTTATTACTAATTATTATCATTATTATTATTATTATTACTACGTTATTTTAGTCCATTATTACTATTATCTCCCTGTATCGTTAGTAATAATATAATAATAATAAAATAATAAAAATACATTAATTTCTATTATTTCCGTGACTCTTCTTTGCGGTTCTTCTCTTAACCCTTTGTGTGCCAGAGGGCTCGGTAGAGGGGATTTTGGGGGACACTTTATATTACTTTGGACCGGACCCTGTGACGATGAATCGAGACAACTCTGACCCAGAAACTGAGCGGTTTATTCCGGGAAAGATGAAAGGCTTAACCCTCTGAGCGCCAGTGCTTCACAATGCGTTGGATGACCCTCTGGCGCTCAAAGGGTTACAGTGGCTTTGAGAGCGGAGGCTTTATGGCGCGTTGTCACTGCCCTCTAGTGGCTGATAGGTGAATAGACAGTGTGAGCTCCGTGGTATCCCGATTATCGGCAGTAGGAGTCGCTGTCTCCAAGGCAACGCGTTGTTGGTGGAAGTGCTTTGTGTAATGTGCCCAGAGCAGGGGTGAATTGCCCTAATGACGTTATTTGCCCGCTGTCCTAGTACGTGGATTTATGGGGCAATAATATGGAGGAAGGGGGCTGCTCAGAAAGACTAATTCCAGGTAACAGCTCGTGTAATGTTACAGGACAATGTGCAGCTGCCTATAAACTCAGGATTACAAGTCTGTCAGTCACTGTTTCAGTATATGTCTGCAGGTGTTGGGGGGGTTCGTATGTCTATAGGTGTTGGGGGGTCATATGTGTATAGGTGTTGCTGGGTCAGTACAAGTGTGTGTGTGTCGGTATATATGTATAAGTGTGTAAAGATGTGAGGGGTCAGTATATTTGTATAGGTCGGGGGGTCGATTATATATATATATATATATATATATATATATATATATATATATATATATATATATACATACAGGGCTCAAAATTTCAAGTCCTGAGCTACTAGCCAGACCTGAAAAGTTACTCGCCACCAGTTTCCATGCTTAGCCCCACCCATATCCCCGCCTTTAACCCCACCCATCTCAAGTATCGACCCCTAATATCTCCTAAAGAGGGACACTTGGGAGGTATGGACCCCTAATATCTCCTAAAGAGGGACCCCTAATATCTCCTAAAGAGGGACACATGGGAGGTACAGACCCCTAGTATCTCCTAAAGAGGGATACATGGGAGGTACGGACCCCTAATATCTCCTATAAAGAGGGACACTTGGGAGGTACGGACCCCTAACATCTCCTAAAGAGGGACACTCGGGAGGTACTGACCCCTAATATCTCCTATAAAGAGGGACACTCGGGAGGTACAGGCCCCTAATATCACCTAAAGAGGGATACTTGGGAGGTACGGACCCCTAATATCTCATATAAAGAGGGACACTTGGGAGGTACAGACCCCTAATATCTCCTATAAAGAGGGACACTTGGGAGGTACGGACCCCTAACATCTCCTAAAGAGGGACACTCGGGAGGTACTGACCCCTGATATCTCCTATAAAGAGGGACACTCGGGAGGTACAGGCCCCTAATATCTCCTATAAAGAGGGACACTCGGGAGGTACAGGCCCCAAATATCTCCTAAAGAGGGACACTTGGGAGGTATGGACCCCTAATATCTCCTATAAAGAGGGACACTTGGGAGGTATGGACCCCTAATATCTCCTAAAGAGGGACACTTGGGAGGTACAGACCCCTAATATCTCATATAAAGAGGGACACTTGGGAGGTACGGATCCCTAATATCTCCTATAAAGAGGGACACTTGGGAGGTACGGATCCCTAATATCTCCTATAAAGAGGGTCACATGGGAGATACAGACCCCTAATATCTCCTAAAGAGGGACACTTGGGAGGTACGGACCCCTAATATCTCCTATAAAGAGGGACACTTGGGAGGTACGGACCCCTAATATCTCCTATAAAGAGGGACACTTGGGAGGTATGGACCCCTAACATCTCCTATAAAGAGGGACACTTGGGAGGTATGGACCCCTAACATCTCCTAAAGAGGGACACTTGGGAGGTACTGACCCCTAATATCTCCTATAAAGAGGGACACTCGGGAGGTACAGGCCCCTAATATCTCCTATAAAGAGGGACACTTGGGAGGTACTGACCCCTAATATCTCCTATAAAGAGGGACACTTGGGAGGTATGGACCCCTAACATCTCCTAAAGAGGGACACGTGGGAGGTACTGACCCCTAATATCTCCTATAAAGAGGGACACTTGGGAGGTACAGGCCCCTAATATCTCCTATAAAGAGGGACACGTGGGAGGTACTGACCCCTAATATCTCCTATAAAGAGGGACACTTGGGAGGTATGGACCCCTAACATCTCCTAAAGAGGGACACTTGGGAGGTACTGACACTTCAGAGATATGGCAACATAGGAACAAATGAAAATTCTCATTGATTTGGCTTTTAAATTCCCTGAATGCTAGAGAAGGCTCCAAGATATTGCGAAGCGATGTGTTGGTGACCTCTCTAGCATTAAAGGGGTTAAAAAGTTCCATTTAAAACAGCTGACATTTGGGTCAATTGTATGCTGCAATTTTTTTACTCCACAACTCATCATTTCTTTGTACATGTGGTCTTAACCCTTTGAATGCCAGAGGGGTATGCAAAGCATTTTGTTGTGTATCCCTCTTAGGGTTGCCACCCAGACGGTATTTTACCGGCAGGCCGGTAAAAAATTGGCTTCTTTCCAATGTTAAGTCTATGGAAGGAATGCCTTGGTCGTTTTTTTTTGAAGAAAAGGTGGCAACCCTAATCCCTCTGGCAGTCAAAGGGTTAAAACTAAGGTTGACTAGTCACTCCCTTTAAAGCAGAACAGAAGCCTCGTTACAATAAATAGAAGTAACGCAGCTGACTTCGCTGTCCTCCGTTCTACTAGGTCTGTCTTGCTGCCTCTCACATACATTGTGTCAGTGTCCTGCACCTGAGAGACAGCGAGACATATAATCAGGATAAGACCAGCCCTGTGCATAACATTAGAACACGTTTTGGTATTATTGGCCCATATTTATAAAAGCAAAGTGGAGTTATTTTAGAGTAAACCAACTGCACCATAGGGAACAACTAAACTCCTAAATTTTTATGCACTTGGATAGAGCATTTAACCTCTTTAACGCTAGAGAGGTCACCAATGCATTAGATACCTCTCTAGCATTCAATGGGGGTAAAAGCCCAATTTTATTTAAAATTAATAGTTATGTGTCCCCTATGATGCAATTGGTTTACTCCAGAATAACTCAATTTTTCTTTTAAAAATATGGGCCATTGTTCCATTGACTGCGCCGGGACAAGTAAAGCCTCAAAGCATCAGGAATCTGAAGTCGCAGCTTGATAAGTCGCCGGCGGCGCACAATAATAAACGTCACATGGCGGCGAGTGTCCATGTTTGATGGAGGCAGTGCCTTAGAGTCGTCCCTGAGGGGGCACAGCAGGATCATTCAACCCTCTGAGCATACCACTACTGTGTCCCTCCTTACCTCCCAGGTGGTTTTATATATATATATATATATATGGTGTGTATATAAGTGTATCACATTACTCCACTATACCACCCAAGTGTCCCTCCTTCCCTCACACAGTCTGATCTCCTATACACAGGGACACCAGGGTGGGACAGAGAGATTTAATGTGATACACTTCTATACACACCACACAGTCTGATCTCCTAAACAAAGGGACACCAGGGTGATACACTGCTATACACACCACACAGTCTGATCTCCTAAACACAGGGACACCAGGGTGATACACTTCTATACACACCACACAGTCTGATCTCCTAAACACAGGGACACCAGGGTGATACATTTATATACACACCACACAGTCTGATCTCCTAAACACAGGGACACTAGGGTGATACACTACTATACACACCACACAGTCTGATCTCCTACACACAGGGACACCAGGGTGATACACTTCTATACACACCACACAGTCTGATCTCCTAAACACAAGGACACCAGGGTGATACACGTATATACATACCACACAGTCTGATCTCCTAAACACAGGGACACCAGGGTGATACACTTCTATACACACCACACAGTCTGATCTCCTAAACACAGGGACACCAGGGTGATACACTTCTATACACACCACACAGTCTGATCTCCTAAACACAGGGACACCAGGGTGATACACTTCTATACACACCACACAGTCTGATCTCCTAAACACAGGGACACCAGGGTGATGCACTTCTATACACACCACACAATCTGATCTCCTAAAAACAGGGACGCCAGGGTGGGACAGACAGATTGAATGTGATACAATTATGTACACACTACTCTGATAACCTAAACACAGGGACACCAGGGTTGAACAGAGGGATATGAGTCTCAACCTGGTGCTGTCCCTCCTAAAGAGTTACACTTGGGAAGTATGGACCCCTAATATCTCCTAAAGAGGGGCACTTGGGAGGTACAGACCCCTAATATGTCCTAAAGTAGGACACTTGGAGGTATGGAGCTCTAATATGTCCTAAAGAGGGACACTTGGGAGGTACAGACCCCTAATATCTCCTAAAAAGGGACACTTGGGAGGTACAGACCCCTAATATCTACTATACAGGGACACTTGGGAGGTACGGACCCCTAATATCTCCTAAAGAGGGACACTTGGGAGGTATGGACCTCTAAAATATCTTAAAGAGGGACACTTGGGATGTATCTACCCCTAATATCTCCTAAAGAGGGAACCTTGGAGGTATGGACCCCTAATATCTCCTAAAGAGGGACACTTGGGAGGTATTTACCATAATATCTCCTAAGGAGGAACATTTGGAGGTACAGACTCCTAATATCTCCTAAAGAAGGACACTTGGGAGGTATGGACCCCTAATATCTCCTAAAGAGGGACACTTGGAGGTATGGACCCCTAATATCTCCTAAAGTTTAACACTTGGAGGTACAGACACCTAATATCTTCTAAAGAGGGACACTTCGGACATATGGGCACCCTAACATCTCCTAAAGAGGCACATTTGGCAGGTGGGACACCTGGGAGGTATGGGCCCCTAAAATTGCCTATTGAAGGATACCTGGGAGGTACAGACACATAATACCTCCTAAGGAGGGACACTTGTTGTATAGTGACAGACTGCAGGTAGGGTGAAAAGAGAGACTGGTGTAAAATGAGAGACTGTTGTATAGTGACAGGCTGCAGGTATGATGAGTAGAGAGAGACTGGGATAAAATGAGAGACTGTTGTATAGTGACAGGCTGCAGGTATGGTGAATAGAGAGAAACTGGGGTAAAATGAGAGACTGTTGTATAGTGACAGGCTGCAGGTAGGGTGAATAGAGAGAGACTGGGGTAAAATGAGAAACTTTTGTATTGTGACAGGCTGCAGATAGGGTGAATAGCGAGAGACTGGGGTAAAATGAGACTGTTGTATAGTGACAGGCTGCAGGTAGGGTGAATAGGAAGAGACTGGGATAAAATGAGAGACTGTTGTATAATAAGAAGCTGCAGGTAGGGTGAGAAGAGAGAGACTGGTATAAAATTAGAGACTGATGTCACTATACATCAGTCACTCATTTTACCCCAGTCTCTCTCTACTCACCCTACCTGCAGTATGTGACAGTACAGACACAATGTATCAGTGTGTGTAGAGGTGATATTCCAGTGAGCGGACACTAGGTGTCGCTGGTAGCAGTATGTGACAGTATAGATAGAATGGATCAGTGTGTGTGTAGAGGTGATATTCCAGTGAGCGGACACTAGGTGTCACTGGGAGCAGTGTGTGACAATAGATCTGTGTGTGTGTGTGTGTGTGTGTGTGTGTGTGTGTGTGTGTGTGTGTGTGTCTGTGTAGAAGTGATAATCCAGAGAGCGGACACTAGGTGTCGTGGTAGCAGTGTGTGACAGTACAGATAGAATGGATCAGTGTGTGTGTGTGTGTAGAGATGATGTTCCAGTGAGCGGACACTAGGTGTCCCTGGGAGCAGTGTGTGACAGTAGACCACTGTGTGTGTGTGTGTGTGTGTGTGCGCGTGTAGAAGTGATATTCCAGTTATCGGACACTAGGTGTCGCTGGGAGTAGTGTGTGACAGTATAGATATAGAATGGATCAGTGTGTGTGTATGTGTGTAGTGGTGATATTCCAGTGAGCGGACACTAGGTGATGATGGTAGCAGTGTGTGACAGTAGATCAGTATGTGTATGTAGAGGTGATATTCCAGTGAGAGGACACTAGGTGTCACTGGTAGCAGTGTGTGACAGTACAGATAGAATGGATCAGTGTGTGTAGAGGTGACATTCCAGTGAGAAGACACTGGGTGGCACTGGTATCAGTGTGTGACAGCAGAGAGAGAACAGATCAGTGTATGTACTGGTGATATTCCAGTTAGCAGACACTAGGTGGCGCTGGTAGCAATGTGTGACATTACAGTAGATATAGAATGGATGAGTGCTTGTACAGGAGATATTCCAGTGAACGTACACTGGGTGGCGCTGGTAGCAGTGTTTGACAGTTGAGATAGAATGGATCACTGTGTGTAGAGGTGATATTCCAGTGAGTGGACACTAGGTGTCGCTGGTAGCAGTGTGTGACAGTATAGCTATAGAATGGATCAGTGTGTGTGTGTGTGTGTGTGTAGAAGTGATATTCCAGTGAGAGGACACTAGCTGTCGCTGGTAGCAGTGTGTGACAGTACAGATAGAATGGATTAGTGTGTGTGTGTAGAGGTGATATTCCAGTGAGCGGACACTAGATGTCGCTGGTAGCAGTGTGTATAACAGTAGACCAGTCTGTGTGTGTAGAAGTGATATTCCAGTGAGCGGACACTAGGTGTCGCTGGGAGCAGTGTGTGACAGTACAGATAGAATGGATCAGTGTGGGTATAGGTGATATTCCAGTGAGCGGACACTAGGTGTCGCAGGTAGCACTGTGATGTCACAGTATAGATATAGAATGGATCAGTGTGTGTGTAGGGGTGATATTCCAGTGAGCGGACACTAGATGTCGCTGGTAGCACTGTGATGTCACAGTACAGATAGAATGGATCAGTGTGTGTGTAGAGGTGATATTCCAATGAGCGGACACTAGGGGTCGCTGGTATCAGTGTGTCACAGTATAGATCAATGTGTGTAGAGGTGATATTCGAGTGAGCGGACACTAGGTGTCGCTGGTAGCACTGTGATGTCACAGTATAGATAGAATAGTTCAGTGTGTGTGTAGATGATATTCCAGTGAGCGGACACTAGGTGTCGCTGGTAGCACTGTGATGTCACAGTATAGATATAGAATGGATCAGTTTGTGTGTAGAGGTGATATTCCAGTGAGCGGACACTAGATGTCGCTGGTAGCAGTGTGTGACAGTAGAGATAGAATGGATCTGTGTGTGTGTAGAGGTGATATTCCAGTGAGCGGACACTAGGTGTCGCTGGTAGCACTGTGATGTCACAGTATAGATATAGAATGGATCAGTGTGTGTGTAGAGGTGATATTCCAGTGAGCGAACACTAGGTGTCGCTGGTAGCACTGTGATGTAACAGTATAGAAATAGAATGGATCAGTTTGTGTGTAGAGGTGATATTCCAGTGAGAGGACACTAGATGTCACTGGTAGCACTGTGATGTCACAGTATAGATATAGAATGGATCAGTGTGTGTGTAGAGGTGATATTCCAGTGAGCGAACACTAGGTGTCGCTGGTAGCACTGTGATGTAACAGTATAGAAATAGAATGGATCAGTTTGTGTGTAGAGGTGATATTCCAGTGAGAGGACACTAGGTGTCGCTGGTAGCACTGTGATGTCACAGTATAGATATAGAATGGATCAGTGTGTGTGTAGGGGTGATATTCCAGTGAGCGGACACTAGATGTCGCTGGTAGCACTGTGATGTCACAGTACAGATAGAATGGATCAGTGTGTGTAGAGGTGATATTCCAGTGAGCGGACACTAGGGGTCGCTGGTAGCAGTGTGTGGCAGTATAGATATAGAATGGATCAGTGTGTGTGTGGAGGTGATATTCCAGTGAGCAGACACTAGGTGTCACTGGTAACACTGATTTTACAGTACAGATAGAATGGATCAGTGTGTGTGTAGAGATGATATTCAAGTGAATGGACACTAGGTGTCGCTGGTAGCACTGTGATGTCACAGTATAGATATAGAAAGGATCAGTGTGTGTAGAGGTGATATTCCAGTGAGCGGACACTAGGTGTCGCTGGTAGCAGTGTGTGACAGTACAGATAGAATGGATCAGTGTGTATAGAGATGATATTCCAGTGAGCGGACACTAGGTGTCGCTGGTAGCACTGTGATGTCACAGTATAGATATAGAATGGATCAGTGTGTGTAGAGGTGATATTCCAGTGAGTGGACACTAGGTGTCGCTGGTAGCACTGTGATGTCACAGTATAGATAGAATAGATCAGTGTGTGTGTAGATGTGATATTCCAGTGAGCGGACACTAGGTGTCGCTGGTAGCAGCGTATGACAGTACAGACAGAATGGATCAGTGTGTGTAGAGGTGATATTCCAGTGAGCGGACACTAGGTGTCGCTGGTAGCACTGTGATGTCACAGTATAGATATAGAATGGATCAGTCTGTGTGTGTAGATGTGATATTCCAGTGAGCGGACACTAGGTGTCGCTGGTAGCACTGTGATATCACAGTATAGATATAGAATGGATCAATGTGTGTAGAGGTGATATTCCAGTGAGAGGACACTAGGTGTCGCTGGTAGCAGTGTGATGTCACAGTATAGAAATAGAATGGATCAGTGTGTGTAGAGGTGATATTCCAGTGAGCGGACACTAGGTGTCGCTGGTATCACTGTGATGTCACAGTACACATACACTAGTACTAGAGGGGAAGAGAAGGGAATCGCCGGGCGCGGTGGCGTGCGCCTGTAATCCAGCTACTTGGAGGCTGAGTCTGTCGGATCACTTGAGTCCAGGAGTTCTGGGCTGCCCTGAGCTATGTCGATCGGGTGTCCGCACTAAGTTCGGTATCAATATGGTGTCCCTGGGGGAGCTCGGGGTCACCAGGTTGACCTAAGGAGGGGTGAACCGGCCCAGGTCGGAAACGGAGCAGGTCAAAACCCCCGTGCCGATCAGTAGTGGGACCGCGCCTGTGAATAGCCGGTGTAGGACAGCCTGGACAACACAGCGAGACATGGGCTCTTTTATTATTACTGATTAATTATTATTATTACTGATTAATTATTATTATTATTATTATTATTATTACAGCCTGGACAACACAGCGAGACACGGACTCATTATTATTACTAATTAATATTATTATTATTATTATTATTATTACTAATTAATTATTATTACTAATTATTATTATTATTACAGCCTGGACAACACAGCGAGACACGGACTCTTTTATTCATTATTATTATTATTACTAATTATTATTATTATTATTATTATTACAGCCTGGACAACACAGCGAGACATGGACTCTTTTATTATTACTGATTAATTATTAATTATTATTACTAATTAATTATTATTACTAATTATTATTATTACAGCCTGGACAACACAGCGAGACATGGGCTCTTTTATTATTACTGATTAATTATTATTACTAATTATTATTATTATTATTACAGCCTGGACAACACAGCGAGACACGGGCTCTTTTATTATTACTGATTAATTATTATTACTAATTATTATTATTATTATTACAGCCTGGACAACACAGCGAGACACGGACTCTTTTATTATTACTGATTAATTATTATTACTAATTAATTATTATTACTAATTATTATTATTATTATTACTACTACATGTTATTTTAGTCCATTATTACTATTATCTCCCTGTATCGTTAGTAATAATATAATAATAAAATAATAAAAATACATTAATTCCTATTATTTCCGTGACTCTTCTTTGCGGTTCTTCTCTTAACCCTTTGTGTGCCAGAGGGCTCGGTAGAGGGGATTTTGGGGGACACTTTATATTACTTTGGACCGGACCCTGTGACGATGAATCGAGACAACTCTGACCCAGAAACTGAGCGGTTTATTCCGGGAAAGATGAAAGGCTTAACCCTCTGAGCGCCAGTGCTTCACAATGCGTTGGATGACCCTCTGGCGCTCAAAGGGTTACAGTGGCTTTGAGAGCGGAGGCTTTATGGCGCTTTGTCACTGCCCTCTAGTGGCTGATCGGTGAATAGACAGTGTGAGCTCCGTGGTATCCCGATTATCGGCAGTAGGAGTCGCTGTCTCCAAGGCAACGCGTTGTTGGTGGAAGTGCTTTGTGTAATGTGCCCGGAGCAGGGGTGAATTGCCCTAATGACGTTATTTGCCCGCTGTCCTAGTACGTGGATTTATGGGGCAATAATATGGAGGAAGGGGGCTGCTCAGAAAGACTAATTCCAGGTAACAGCTCGTGTAATGTTACAGGACAATGTGCAGCTGCCTATAAACTCAGGATTACAAGTCTGTCAGTCACTGTTTCAGTATATGTCTACAGGTGTTGGGGGGGTTCATATGTCTACAGGTGTTGGGGGGTTCATATGTCTACAGGTGTTGCTGGGTCAGTACAAATGTGTTGGTGTGGGGTCAGTATATATGTATAGGTGTTGGGGGGTCATATGTGTATAGGTGTTGATGGGCATACCTGGGAACTCTCCGGATTTGCCCCGGAGACTCCGGTTCTGACAGAGCTTTACCGGGTCTCCGGGATAGAGGCAGATTCCTCCGGATGTGGAGAGTTTCTATTGAAACTCTGCCACATCTGCTTTTTCTCCCGTTATGCCTCCGTCCCCAGCCTTCTGTGTGACACATTTAACCCTCTGAGTGCCAGAGTACCACTCTGGCACTCAAAGGGTTAAATCCCCCCCCCCAACACTCGAGTTAAGCCCCGCCCCTTTTTGACGCGATTAGCGTCATTTTTGTTACCCCCTGCTGAACAGAGGACTACCCTCCGGGTAGCCCTCAACTAAAGTTCCCAGGTATGTTGATGGGTCAGTACAAGTGAAGATGCGAGGGGTCAATATATTTGTATAGGTCGGGGGGGGGGGTCGATTTTATTTATATATATATATATATATATATATAGGGCTCAAAATTTCAAGTCCTGAGCTACTAGCCAGACCTGAAAAGTTACTCGCCACCAGTTTCCATGCTTAGCCCCACCCATATCCCCGCCTTTAACCCCACCCATCTCAAGTATCGACCCCTAATATCTCCTAAAGAGGGACACTTGGGAGGTACGGACCCCTAATATCTCCTAAAGAGGGACCCCTAATATCTCCTAAAGAGGGACACATGGGAGGTACAGACCCCTAATATCTCCTAAAGAGGGACACTTGGGAGGTACGGACCCCTAATACCTCCTATAAAGAGGGACACTTGGGAGGTATGGACCCCTAATATCTCCTAAAGAGGGATACTCGGGAGGTACTGACCCCTAATATCTCCTATAAAGAGGGACACTCGGGAGGTACAGGACCCTAATATCTCCTAAAGAGGGACACTTGGGAGGTATGGACCCCTAATATCTCCTATAAAGAGGGACACTTGGGAGGTATGGATCCCTAATATCTCATATAAAGAGGGACACTTGGGAGGTACGGATCCCTAATATCTCCTATAAAGAGGGACACATGGGAGGTAAAGACCCCTAATATCTCCTAAAGAGGGACACTTGGAAGGTACGGACCCCTAATATCTCCTATAAAGAGGGACACTTGGGCGGTACGGACCCCTAATATCTCCTAAAGAGGGACACTTGGGAGGTACTGACTCCTAATATCTCCTATAAAGAGGGACACTTGGGAGGTACTGACCCCTAATATCTCCTATAAAGAGGGACACTTGGGAGGTATGGACCTCTAATATCTCCTATAATGAGGGACATTTGGGAGGTACTGACCCCTAATATCTCCTAAAGAGGGACACTTGGGAGGTACAGACCCCTAATATCTCCTATAAAGAGGGACACTTGGGAGGTATGGACCCCTAATATCTCCTATAAAGAGGGACACTTGGGAGGTATGGACCCCTAATATCTCCTATAATGAGGGACATTTGGGAGGTACTGACCCCTAATATCTTCTAAAGAGGGACACTTGGGAGGTACAGACCCCTAATATCTCATATAAAGAGGGACACTTGGGAGGTATGGATCCCTAATATCTCATATAAAGAGGGACACTTGGGAGGTACGGATCCCTAATATCTCCTATAAAGAGGGACACATGGGAGGTACAGACCCCTAATATCTCCTAAAGAGGGACACTTGGGAGGTACGGACCCCTAATATCTCCTATAAAGAGGGACACTTGGGCGGTACGGACCCCTAATATCTCCTAAAGAGGAACACTTGGGAGGTACTGACTCCTAATATCTCCTATAAAGAGGGACACTTGGCAGGTACTGACCCCTAATATCTCCTATAAAGAGGGACACTTGGGAGGTACTGGCCCCTAATATCTCCTAAAGAGGGACACTTGGGAGGTATGGACCCCTAATATCTCATATAAAGAGGGACACTTGGGAGGTACTGATCCCTAATATCTCCTATAAAGAGGCACACTTGGGAGGTATGGACCCCTAATATCTCCTATAAAGAGGGACACTTGGGAGGTACAGACCTCTAATATCTCCTATAAAGAGGGACACTTGGGAGGTATGGACCCCTAATATCTCCTAAAGAGGAACACTCGGGAGGTACTGACCCCTAATATCTCCTATAAAGAGGGACACTCGTGAGGTACAGGCCCCTAATATCTCCTAAAGAGGGACACTTGGGAGGTATGGACCCCTAATATCTCCTATAAAGAGGGACATTTGGGAGGTATGGACCCCTAACATCTCCTATAAAGAGGGACACTTGGGAGGTACAGACCCCTAATATCTCCTATAAAGAGGGACACTCGGGAGGTACAGACCCCTAATATCTCCTATAAAGAGGGACACTCGGGAGGTACAGGGCCCTAATATCTCCTAAAGAGGGACACGTGGGAGGTACTGACCCCTAATATCTCCTATAAAGAGGGACACTTGGGAGGTATGGACCCCTAACATCTCCTAAAGAGGGACACTTGGGAGGTACTGACACTTCAGAGATATGGCAACATAGGAACAAATGAAAATTCTCATTGATTTGGCTTTTAAATTCCCTGAATGCTAGAGAAGGCTCCAAGATATTGCGAAGCGATGTGTTGGTGACCTCTCTAGCATTAAAGGGGTTAAAAAGTTCCATTTAAAACAGCGGACATTTGGGTCAATTTATTGTATGCTGCAATTTTTTTACTCCACAACTCATCGTTTTCTTGTACATGTGGTCTTAACCCTTTGAATGCCAGAGGGGTATGCAAAGCATTTTGTTGTGTATCCCTCTTAGGGTTGCCACCCAGACGGTATTTTACCGGCAGGCCGGTAAAAAATTGGCTTCTTTCCAATGTTAAGTCTATGGAAGGAATGCCTTGGTCGGTGTTTTTTTGAAGAAAAGGTGGCAACCCTAATCCCTCTGGCAGTCAAAGGGTTAAAACTAAGGTTGACTAGTCACTCCCATTAAAGCAGAACAGAAGCCTCGTTACAATAAATAGAAGTAACGCAGCTGACTTCGCTGTCCTCCGTTCTACTAGGTCTGTCTTGCTGCCTCTCACATACATTGTGTCAGTGTCCTGCACCTGAGAGACAGCGAGACATATAATCAGGATAAGACCAGCCCTGTGCATAACATTAGAACACGTTTTGGTATTATTGGCCCATATTTATAAAAGCAAAGTGGAGTTATTTTAGAGTAAACCAACTGCACCATAGGGAACAACTAAACTCCTAAATTTTTATGTACTTGGATAGAGCATTTAACCTCTTTAACGCTAGAGAGGTCACCAATGCATTAGATACCTCTCTAGCATTCAATGGGGGTAAAAGCCCAATTTTATTTAAAATTAATAGTTATGTGTCCCCTATGATGCAATTGGTTTACTCCAGAATAACTCAATTTTTCTTTTAAAAATATGGGCTGTTGTTCCATTGACTGCTTTCCAGCCAGCAATACCTGGGAATCCTCAGGGCCTGACACTGAGTGACAAGCTCTCCAGGTAAAGGGCCTGATTCCCAGTGATGAATCCCAGGCTCACTTACTACAAGATCTGCATAGTCTGGGGGCTTCTGGAGCCTCTACATTGGTGTCATTTCTATGATAGAAGAGGGGGAATCCCTGCGTGTCACTCTGTATTCAGAAAGGGAGCTCTATAACCCCTGGCTTGGTAAGCATTGCATGAGGGTTACCTCTCTGGCACTTATAGGGTTAAAGGCACAATTTCAATAACTGTATTGTATATTTGTATGGTGAAGCTGCTTTACCCCAGAAATACTCCACTTTTACAGTACAGCTCAAGCGCCTGACCTGCGTGATCGGAGAACTGCTACTCCTGCTGGACGAGGACTCATGAGATATGCAGTCTCTTCCCACAGCTCCTCCCGGTAACTCCTTCTCTGTCCTGGCAGTCGCTGAGCCTAGCTTCCGGACTACCTCGGCCAGAGTGGTGCCGACTGGCAGTGAAGACACCCCAATGGGAAAAAAGCGGACTTTACACCACAACGGGCAGGGCACAGTGATCAGACTGGAAGCACCACCAACACTGAGAGGCAAGACCTGAACGGTGCAACCATCCTGGACGGTACCCTCTTAAAAGGTTGCACGCAAAAGAGCGTGCAACCTTTTGACACATTAACTATGTCAACTTAATTAAAATATCGCATTCCGGACTTCCTGAGTTGGGAGTGCTGATCATCAAAAATGAGCGCTGTTTGAGCATATAGGGCAACCACCTTCCCCTTCAACGTAGCTACATAATACAGTACGTGCCTTAATATGTAAAATATAAGTTTGCATTTAATCCGTGCAGAATGTTCGTGGGGATAGACACGCACCAATGTGGTGGGGCACTCGGGCCTTCCCCCTGTAGTCAGGTGGATGTTTACATCCCACATATGGCTCATTGCCAGTATCTCTGGGTAGCCAGCCCTTGCTGACCGCCCGATACAAACAGTTCCTGTCCGTGATAATGTGGAAACGGTACTGCTGCTGCTCCCGCAAGCAATTGTTCTGCTTTTTCCAGCTCAGCCACCTTAGGCAACCCTTCACCACCTGACATGAGAATCCCGCACTGCCATGTAGTGGGGATTGTGAGATCTGGCGCACATGGGGGATTGTGAGATTTGGCACAGATGGGGGGATTGTGAGATCTGGCGCACATGGGGGATTGTGAGATTTGGCACGCATGGGGGATTGTGAGATTTGGCACGCATGGTGGATTGTGAGATCTGGCGCACATGGGGGATTGTGAGATTTGGCACAGATGGGGGGATTGTGAGATCTGGCGCACATGGGGGATTGTGAGATTTGGCACAGATGGGGGGATTGTGAGGTTTGGCACGCATGGGGGATTGTGAGATTTGGAGCGCATGGTGGATTGTGAGATATGGCACGCATGGTGGATTGTGAGATATGGCGCACATAGGGGATTGTGAGCGTTGGCACGCATGGGGGATTGTTAGATTTGGCGCACATGGGGGATTGTGAGATTTGGCACGCATGGGGGATTGTGAGATTTGGCACAGATGGGGGGATTGTGAGGTTTGGCACACATGGGGGATTGTGAGATTTGGCACGCATGGGGGATTGTGAGATTTGGCGCACATGGGGTATTGTAAGATTTGGCGCACATGGGGGATTGTGAGATTTGGCACAGATGGGGGGATTGTGAGGTTTGGCACACATGGGGGATTGTGAGGTTTGGCCCACATGGGTGATAGTGAGAGTTGGCACACATGGGGGATTGTGAGGTTTGGCACACATGGTGGATTGTGAGAATTTGCACACATGGGGGATTGTGAGGTTTGGCACACATGGGTGATAGTGAGAGATGGCACACATGGGGGATTGTGAGGTTTGGCAGACATGGTGGATTGTGAGAATTTGCACACATGGGGGATTGTGAGGTTTGGCACACATGGTGGATTGTGAGAATTTGCACACATGGGGGATTGTGAGATTTGGCACAGATGGGGGGATTGTGAGGTTTGGCACACATGGGGGATTGTGAGATTTGGCACGCATGGGGGATTGTGAGGTTTGGCACACATGGGGGATTGTGAGGTTTGGCCCACATGGGTGATAGTGAGAGTTGACACACATGGGGGATTGTGAGGTTTGGCACACATGGGGGATTGTGAGGTTTGGCACACATGGTGGATTGTGAGAATTTGCACACATGGGGGATTGTGAGGTTTGGCACACATGGGTGATAGTGAGAGATGGCACACATGGGGGATTGTGAGGTTTGGCAGACATGGTGGATTGTGAGAATTTGCACACATGGGGGATTGTGAGGTTTGGCACACATGGTGGATTGTGAGAATTTGCACACATGGGGGATTGTGAGATTTGGCACAGATGGGGGGATTGTGAGGTTTGGCACACATGGGTGATAGTGAGATTTGGCCCACATGGGTGATAGTGAGAGTTGGCACACATGGGGGATTGTGAGGTTTGGCACACATGGGGGATTGTGAGATCTGGCGCACATGGGGGATTGTGAGGTTTGGCACACATGGTGGATTGTGAGAATTTGCACACATGGGGGATTGTGAGATTTGGCACACATGGGGGATTGGTCTAAGATAATGTATAACAGCTCTCTCCATATATCTCCTACATAAGATCCCGCTGCTAATTGTCCACTGTGACTAGGGAGTGATTAGTCACTATTAAAAGACTAAATAAAAAAGAAGAAAATTGGATTAATCACTTGGATCTAAACAACATATGTTTATATCAAAAAGATGGCTCAAAAATAGTAAATAAAATAAAATAAAATTGTATTAATACATATAACAACAATATATTAATAGTATTGCTCTGTAATAGATAATCTGTGACGAACAGTCCCACAAAATAAATCCCTCTGGTATTTCAGAAGCTATGACCAGCATATAGATATTGGTAAGATATTTCCTTTTCTCCTGTGTCCCTCCATGGCGATAGAGACTAATGAGACATAATCAAGCAGTAAAACACATGGGTGGGAATAAAATAAAGTGTCCCTTGAAGAATAACAAGGAAATGCATAAATAAACATATAACCATGTGCCTGCCCTTTCACATGATTTTGATAAAAACAGAACATAAGAGAGGAAAGACTTAAAGGAAGGTCTTACCAATCCTGAGTGGACTGCAGCTTCTGAAGAGGCATGTATATCGGTTTTATAATGACTAATGAGTGTAGATATTGATGACCTAGTAGCAGCTCTGCAAATTTCCTCTGGAGATGCAGAGGCTCTTGATGCCCAGGAAGTAGCAACCTCCCTGGTATAATGAGCTCTGAGTATTTTCGGAGGATCTTTTCCTGCTTCCAAAGGCCATCCTTATGCAGTAGGTTATCCATCTTGCCAGAGATGATTTTGAGGCTGGTGAGGCTTTGTATTTACCCTGAAAATGCACAAAGAGTCTGCTTTCCTAAAATCCTGGGTTCTACTGCGATAGATTAAGACACATCTTCCTAGATCCAGCTTGTGAAGTTTCTGCTCCATGTCTCCCTTAGGATTTGGACACAATGATGGCAGAATGATGTCCTGATTAAGATGAAAATCAGATACCACCTTAGATCTAAAGGTGGGCTTGGTTCTTAATACTATCTTATCTTGGTAGAAAACTGTATAGGGTGGTTTAGCTGAAAGCGCCTGAATCTCTGATACTCTTCTGGTGGATGTTATTGCAGTTAGAAAAGCTGTTTTTAAGGTCAACATTTTCAAAGGGATATCTTCCAGAGGTTCAAACCTGGGGGCTGAAGATAATTGATCCAGTACCATGTTCAGGTCCCAGGGAGGAATAACTCTTCTAATCCTAGGTCTAACCTTGGTTATGGCTTTTAGATATCTTTTGACCAAATCCTCTTCTGAAAATTGTGTAACCAATAATGCTGATAATGCCGAAAGATGCACTTTTAGGGAAGATAGACGAAGGCCCTTTTCAAATCCTTGTTGCAGAAAACTCAAAATATGAGTGGTCCTGATGGATGATCTTTCTATGCTCTGTGTTTTGCACCATTCTGAGAAAGTTTTCCATACTCTGCAGTATATTTTTGAGGTGGAATATTTTCTGCCTGAAATAATTATAGTTATAACGGAGTCTGACAGGCCTCTTGATCTTAAGGAGTTCCTTTCAGCCTCCAGGCCATCAATTTCAAAAAGGCTGGATTTTGGTGTAGAACTGGGCCCTGGTGGAGGAGGTCTGGCCTGATTGGGAGGACCATGGATGCTCTATGGCTAGGTTGATCAGCTCTGAGAACCATATTCTTCTCGGCCATTCTATGGTGATCATGATGATATTTATTTTCTCCTGCCTGATTTTCCTTAACACCCACTGGATCATGGGTACTAGAGGATATATATATGCTAGGGGAAAGTTCCATGATTGTGTTATGGCATCTAACCTCTGGGCTTTTGGGTGTTTTGTCCTGGAGAAGAAAAAGTCGCACTTGGTGTTCTCAGATGTTGCCATCAGGTCTATGACTGGTCTCCCCCATCTCCTGATGATTTAATTGTAGACATCCTTGTTCAATAAACATTCCCCTGAGTCCACTCTGTTTCGGCTTAGATAGTCCTCCTGGAGGTTTATACTTCCCGCTATGTGAAAGGCTGAGATTGATACTAGGTTTTTCTCTGCCTCCTGATTTAGGGCTTTGCTTTTTGTTCCTCTTTGTTTTTTTATGTAGAGCACTGCTACCGTGTTGTCGGATATGACTTGCACTGGTTGGTTCCTTATAAACTTTATCAGGCCCCTGAGAGAGAGGTATATCGCTCTGAGTTCCAGGATGTTTATGTGTAGGTTCTTTTCCCTTTTAGACCATATTCCCTGTAGGGAGATGTTGTTCCAGCATCCCCCCATCCTGTCAGACTCGCATCTGTTGAAACATTCTGCCAGTGGAGAGCCTGAAGAGGACTTCCTTTTTGCAGATTTCTCGAATTTGTCCACCATTTCAATTCCGACTTCATACGAGAGGTAAAGTGTATTTTCTAAGAGATGTTGACTGCATTTCTGTTCCAGTGTGATAGAAACAGGTTTTTCAGAGGTCTCGTGTGAATCCTGGCCCATGGCACAATGTGAACTGAGGAGTTCATTACTCCTAATATCCTTATGTATTTGTGGACTGTGTGATTCTGATGTCTTCTGAATCTCTTGATGCGGTTGATTATACCTTTTTGTCTGCTGGAGGAAAGTGATACTGTGCTTTTGCTGGTGTCGAAGGTCATGCCCAGGAAGTCTAGACGATGAGAGGAATTCAGTTGGCTTTTCTGCTAATTCACTAAACATCCAAATTCCTCCAGATGTTGCAGAGTTGTCAAGGTATTGCATATTGACTTTGTCTTTGATTCTGACACAATGAGGAGATCGTCCAGATACAGGAGAATTGTTATCCCCTTCCTTCTCAGGGGTTCTAGTGCAGCTGCTAGCATTTTTGAAAAAACCCTCTAAAGGGACATCCTGCCTCTAATGTTTGAATCACCCACAGGGCCGGATTTACATCTCAGAAGCATGTAGGCACAGAAATCTGAAGCGCACCCCCCCCCCAAAAAAAAAAAAAAAAGTTAAAAAAGTTTTGACTGAAATATTTTTATTCAGTCACAAAAAAGACCATAAAAAGGCATTATTCCACCCTTTCTGTATACACCTTCTTTGACCAGAACTTGAAACATGGAGATTTAAGTTTAACCCTTTGAGAGCCAGAGAAGTATACATTTCAAAGCAATACATTGGATACCTTTCTGGCACTCAAAGCGTTAACACCAAGAATAAAGGCCCATATTTATAAAAGCAAATTGGAGTTATTCCCAGAGTAAACCAACTATACCATGGGGGATATAATACCATGGGGGATATAATAACATGCCCTAAATTTTCATGCACTTGAATAGAGCTTTTTGAATACAAGATAGGTCTCCAATGCATTACAAAGCATTTTGGAACCTCTCTAGCATCTAATGGGTTAAAAGACCAAGTTAACTTATCAGGAATGTTTATTTGTCCCCTGTGGTGCATTTGGATTACTCTAGAATGACTGCAATTTGCTTTTATAAATATGGGCCATAGGATCTTAGCTGTAAAAGAAAATTGCTGTAATTCTGGGACAAACCAACCGCATTATAGGGGGAATACACCCCAGTGATTTAACCCTAGAATGCTAGAGGCACAGCATGTGTTGTATAGTTCTCTCCATTTAAATCAAGTGGAATTTTGGGACTCTTTATTTCCCCCATAGTGAAGTTGGTTTGCCCCAGAAATGCACCAGCCAGTATGCGTCTATACACGAGATACAGGGATTCTGAAGCAGAAAAGGGAAATATCGATTGGCGGCGTGAAGAATAAGGTTAGGTTTCTAAAGGATACCCGCTCTGCCTCTTATACCTCTTAATAACAGCAGGGAGCCAGAGCTGTTTCTCATACCCGGCGCAGGCTTACCTCAAGGCCTGGCCAGGGGTTAAATAAACCATCCGTGCAGGCATCGGTGTGTGTTTGTGTGTGTGTATGTATGTGTGTGTATGTTTGTGTGTGTGTGTATCTGTGTGTGCCTGTGTGTGTGTATCTGTGTGTGTGTGTGTTTGTGTGTGTGTGGCGGCTGTGCTGAAGTTGGTGTTCGTCGTGGGTAATCTCCTACACACAGGGACACCAGGGTGATACACTTCTATACAAACCACACAATCTGATCTCCTAAACACAGGGACACCAGGGTGATACACTTCTATACAAACCACACAATCTGATCTCCTACACACAGGGACACCAGGGTGATGCACTTCTATACACACCACACAGTCTGATCTCCTAAACACAGGGACACCAGGGTGATACACTTGTATACACACCACACAGTCTGATCTCCTAAACACAGGGACACCAGGGTGATGCACTTCTATACACACCACACAGTCTGATCTCCTACACACAGGGACACCAGGGTGATACACTTCTATACACACCACACAGTCTGATCTCCTAAACACAGGGACACCAGGGTGATACACTTATATACACACCACACAGTCTGATCTCCTAAACACAGGGATACCAGGGTGATACACTTCTATACACACCACACAGTCTGATCTCCTAAACACAGGGACACCATGGTGATACACTTCTATACACACACCACACAGTCTGATCTCCTAAACACAGGGACACCAGGGTGATACACTTCTATACACACCACACAGTCTGATCTCCTAAACACAGGGACACCAGGGTGATACACTTCTATACACACCACACAGTCTGATCTCCTAAACACAGGGACACCAGGGTAATACACTTCTATATACACCACACAATCTGATCTCCTAAACACAGGGACACCAGGGTGATACACTTATATACACACACCACACAGTCTGATCTCCTACACACAGTGACACCAGGGTGATACACTTATATACACACCACACAGTCTCATCTCCTAAACACAGGGACACCAGGGTGATACACTTATATACACACACCACACAGTCTGATCTCCTACACACAGTGACACCAGGGTGATACACTTATATACACACCACACAGTCTCATCTCCATACCTGGGAACTTCCAGCTGAGGGCTACCCGGAGGGGAGTCCTCTGCTCAGCAGGGGGTGACAAAAATGACGCTATCGCGTCAAAAAGGGGCGGGGCTTGACGAGAGCGGGGGGTGTGTGCTTAACCCTTTGAGTTTCATAGTGATACGGAATGCATTGCAAAGCAATGCATTCCGTACCACTCTGGCACTCAAAGGGTTAAAAATATCACACAGAAGGCTGGGGACGGAGGAACAGCGGGAGAAAGAATGTAAGTGGGTAGAGTTTCAATAGAAACTCCCCACATCCGGAGTAATCAGCCTCTGCCCCAGAGACCTGGTAAATCTCTGTCAGAACCGGAGTCTCCGGGGCAAATCCGGAGAGTTCCCAGGTATGCTCATCTCCTAAACACAGGGACACCATGGTGATACACTTCTATACACACCACACAGTCTGATCTCCTAAACACAGGGACACCAGGGTGATACACTTATATACACACCACACAGTCTGATCAACTAAACACAGGGACACCAGGGTGATACACTTATATACACACCACACAGTCTGATCTCCTACACACAGGGACACCAGGGTGATACACTTATATACACACCACACAGTCTGATCTCCTAAACACAGGGACACCAGGGTGATGCACTTCTATACGCACCACACAGTCTGATCTCCTAAACACAGGGACACCAGAGTGATACACTTCTATACACACCACACAGTCTGATCTCCTAAACACAGGGACACCAGGGTGATGCACTTCTATACACACCACACAGTCTGATCTCCTAAACACAGGGACACCATGGTGATGCACTTATATACACACCACACAGTCTGATCTCCTAAACACAGGGACACCAGGGTGATACACTTCTATACACACCACACAGTCTGATCTCCTAAACACAGGGACACCAGGGTGATACACTTCTATACACACCACACAGTCTGATCTCCTACACACAGGGACACCAGGGTGATGCACTTCTATACACACCACACAGTCTGATCTCCTAAACACAGGGACACCAGGGTGATACACTTATATACACACCACACAGTCTAATCTCCTAAACACAGGGACACCAGGGTGATGCACTTCTATACACACCACACAGTCTGATCTCCTAAACACAGGGACACCATGGTGATGCACTTCTATACACACCACACAGTCTGATCTCCTAAACACAGGGACACCAGGGTGATACAGTTATATACACACCACACAGTCTGATCTCCTAAACACAGGGACACCAGGGTGATACACTTATATACACACCACACAGTCTGATCTCCTAAACACAGGGACACCAGGGTGATGCACTTCTATACACACCACACAGTCTGATCTCCTAAACACAGGGACACCAGGGTGATACACTTATATACATACCACACAGTCTGATCTCCTAAACACAGGGACACCAGGGTGATACACTTATATACACACCACACAGTCTAATCTCCAACACACAGGGACACCAGGGTGATACACTTATATACACACCACACAGTCTGATCTCCTAAACACAGGGACACCAGGGTGATACACATATATACACACCACACAGTCTGATCTCCTAAACACAGGGACACTGGGGTGATACACTTATATACACACCACACAGTCTCATCTCCTAAACACAGGGACACCAGGGTGATACACTTATATACACACACCACACAGTCTGATCTCCTACACACAGTGACACCAGGGTGATACACTTATATACACACCACACAGTCTCATCTCCATACCTGGGAACTTCCAGCTGAGGGCTACCCGGAGGGGAGTCCTCTGCTCAGCAGGGGGTGACAAAAATGACGCTATCGCGTCAAAAAGGGGCGGGGCTTGACGAGAGCGGGGGGTGTGTGCTTAACCCTTTGAGTTTCATAGTGATACGGAATGCATTGCAAAGCAATGCATTCCGTACCACTCTGGCACTCAAAGGGTTAAAAATATCACACAGAAGGCTGGGGACGGAGGAACAGCGGGAGAAAGAATGTAAGTGGGTAGAGTTTCAATAGAAACTCCCCACATCCGGAGTAATCAGCCTCTGCCCCAGAGACCTGGTAAATCTCTGTCAGAACCGGAGTCTCCGGGGCAAATCCGGAGAGTTCCCAGGTATGCTCATCTCCTAAACACAGGGACACCATGGTGATACACTTCTATACACACCACACAGTCTGATCTCCTAAACACAGGGACACCAGGGTGATACACTTATATACACACCACACAGTCTGATCAACTAAACACAGGGACACCAGGGTGATACACTTATATACACACCACACAGTCTGATCTCCTACACACAGGGACACCAGGGTGATACACTTATATACACACCACACAGTCTGATCTCCTAAACACAGGGACACCAGGGTGATGCACTTCTATACGCACCACACAGTCTGATCTCCTAAACACAGGGACACCAGAGTGATACACTTCTATACACACCACACAGTCTGATCTCCTAAACACAGGGACACCAGGGTGATGCACTTCTATACACACCACACAGTCTGATCTCCTAAACACAGGGACACCATGGTGATGCACTTATATACACACCACACAGTCTGATCTCCTAAACACAGGGACACCAGGGTGATACACTTCTATACACACCACACAGTCTGATCTCCTAAACACAGGGACACCAGGGTGATACACTTCTATACACACCACACAGTCTGATCTCCTACACACAGGGACACCAGGGTGATGCACTTCTATACACACCACACAGTCTGATCTCCTAAACACAGGGACACCAGGGTGATACACTTATATACACACCACACAGTCTAATCTCCTAAACACAGGGACACCAGGGTGATGCACTTCTATACACACCACACAGTCTGATCTCCTAAACACAGGGACACCATGGTGATGCACTTCTATACACACCACACAGTCTGATCTCCTAAACACAGGGACACCAGGGTGATACAGTTATATACACACCACACAGTCTGATCTCCTAAACACAGGGACACCAGGGTGATACACTTATATACACACCACACAGTCTGATCTCCTAAACACAGGGACACCAGGGTGATGCACTTCTATACACACCACACAGTCTGATCTCCTAAACACAGGGACACCAGGGTGATACACTTATATACATACCACACAGTCTGATCTCCTAAACACAGGGACACCAGGGTGATACACTTATATACACACCACACAGTCTAATCTCCAACACACAGGGACACCAGGGTGATACACTTATATACACACCACACAGTCTGATCTCCTAAACACAGGGACACCAGGGTGATACACATATATACACACCACACAGTCTGATCTCCTAAACACAGGGACACTGGGGTGATACACTTATATACACACCACACAGTCTAATCTCCTACACACAGGGACACCAGGGTGATACACTTATATACACACCACACAGTCTGATCTCCTAAACACAGGGACACCAGGGTGATGCACTTCTATACACACCACACAGTCTCATCTCCTAAACACAGGGACACCAGGGTGATGCACTTATATACACACCACACAGTCTGATCTCCTAAACACAGGGACACCAGGGTGATACACTTCTATACACACCACACAGTCTGATCTCCTAAACACAGGGACACCAGGGTGATACACTTATATACACACCACACAGTCTAATCTCCTACACACAGGGACACCAGGGTGATACTTATATACACACCACACAGTCTGATCTCCTAAACACAGGGACACCAGGGTGATACACATATATACACACCACACAGTCTGATCTCCTAAACACAGGGACACCAGGGTGATACACTTATATACACACCACACAGTCTCATCTCCTAAACACAGGGACACCAGGGTGATGCACTTCTATACACACCACACAGTCTGATCTCCTAAACACAGGGACACCAGGGTGATACACTTATATACACACCACACAGTCTCATCTCCTAAACACAGGGACACCAGGGTGATACACTTATATACACACCACACAGTCTGATCTCCTAAACACAAGGACACCAGGGAGATACACTTCTATACACACCACACAGTCTAATCTCCAACACACAGGGACACCAGGGTGATACACTTCTATACACACACCACACAGTCTCATCTCCTAAACACAGGGACACCAGGGTGATACACTTATATACACACCACACAGTCTCATCTCCTAAACACAGGGACACCAGGGTGATACACTTATATACACACCACACAGTCTGATCTCCTAAACACAAGGACACCAGGGAGATACACTTCTATACACACCACACAGTCTAATCTCCAACACACAGGGACACCAGGGTGATACACTTCTATACACACACCACACAGTCTCATCTCCTAAACACAGGGACACCAGGGTGATACACTTATATACACACCACACAGTCTGATCTCCTAAACACAAGGACACCAGGGAGATACACTTCTATACACACCACACAGTCTAATCTCCAACACACAGGGACACCAGGGTGATACACTTCTATACACACCACACAGTCTGATCTCCTAAACACAGGGACACCAGGGTGATACTAGGGTGACCACATTTCCCTTCTGCCATTCCGGGACGTGGTCACCCTAGCCGTCATACCTTAAGTCCCTGGTGGTCTAGCGGCGTAGAATGTGCTCTGTGCCTCCTCCGGCACAGAGCTGAAGCTCCCGCGCGGTATGGCCAGTAATGCAGAGCGCTGGGAGTGATGTCATCTCCCAGCGCTCTGTATTACTAGAGCGCTTGCCTCCAGGTAAGCTGCATTGCCGCCCTGGATGTCAGCCTGCAAGCGGTGTGTCATATCATGGACACCGCGAGCGGCGTCCATGATGTGACACACCGCTTGCAGGCTGACATCCAGGGCGGCTTGCCTTCATTCCGGGACACTTCATTGTCCCGGTTGAAGGGGACCCGGGACATAGCCCTGAAATAAGGGACAGTCCCGGACGTTCCGGGACCCGTGGTCACCCTAGGTGATACACTTCTATACACACACCACACAGTCTAATCTCCAACACACAGGGACACCAGGGTGATACACTTCTATACACACCACACAGTCTGATCTCCTAAACACAGGGACACCAGGGTGATACACTTCTATACACACACCACACAGTCTAATCTCCAACACACAGGGACACCAGGGTGATACACTTCTATACACACCACACATTCTGATCTCCTAAACACAGGGACACCAGGGTGATACACTTCTATACACACACCACACAGTCTGATCTCCAACACACAGGGACACCAGGGTGATACACTTCTATACACACCACACAGTCTGATCTCCTACACACATGGACAACAGGGTGATACACTTCTATACACACACCACACAGTCTGATCTCCTAAACACAGGGATTTGGGTGTTAGAGGGACTTTGGTGTTAGATGGACATTTGGGATATAGACAATAGATCTGGCTTTTTATGTATATCTCACTAAAAGGCTGGGGAAGTGAATACATATCCATTTAAATCAAGGACACAATAAAATCTTCATTTTTGCAGGTTACACGGGATTCAGTGCAACCCTCCATTGTATAACATCTAAGGGGACGGGCGGTCACTGCACCGCGCTAGTCTGTAGGAAAGATCTATGCTGTCACTGTTAACCTTCACCGAAATTAGTCAGCCGCACTACTGCCTTCTTTCTTCGTAACAGGCGTCAGTGCGCCCTCTAGTGTATAGAACGCTCTGATAGGGGTTTGCCTCCTCTATAATGGCTGCCGAGCCCCATCACTGGCGTCACTTCCTACAGCAAGAGGAAAAGAACACAGCGACTGTTCATTAGGACTCTGCCTCGGGGACAGAATGTACGAATCGTGACGCGCTGCCATTAACTCTCGCGATAGTAGAAGTGGCAGTTCTCACTTTAGAATCAGCTGAACTGGTGGCGGGAACAGTTCATCATGTCTGTGGAGAAACTGAGGAGTAAAGTGGCCTCGGCCTTCAGAATGCACGGCCTGCTGCTCCGGGCGTGAGTCTACCGTACCGGGACATGGGGGGAGGAGTTACTGGTGGGGACACTTACATTGGGACATGGGGGGAGGAGTTACCGGGGGGCACTTATACCGGGACATGGGGGGAGGAGTTACTGGTGGGGACACTTATATTGGGACATGGGAGGAGGAGGAGTTACTGGGGGGCACTTTTACCGGGACATGGGGGAGGAGTTACTGGTGGGGACACTTATATTGGGACATGGGGGAGGAGTTACTGGTGGGGACATTTATACCTGGACATGGGGGGAGGAGTTACTGGGGGCACTTATACTGGGACATGGGGGAGGAGTTAGTGGTGGGAACACTTACACCGGGACACGGGGGGGGGGGGGGGCACTTATACCGGGACACGGGGGGGAGGAGTTACTGAGGGGGGACACTTATACCGGGACACGGGGGGGAGGAGTTACTGAGGGGGGACACTTATACCGGGACACGGGGGGGAGGAGTTACTGAGGGGGGACACTTATACCGGGACACGGGGGGGAGGAGTTACTGAGGGGGGACACTTATACCGGGACATGGGGGGGGGGGAGTTACTGAGGGGGGACACTTATACCGGGACACGGGGGGGAGGAGTTACTGAGGGGGGACACTTATACCGGGACACGGGGGGGGAGGAGTTACTGAGGGGGGACACTTATACCGGGACACGGGGGGGGAGGAGTTACTGAGGGGGGACACTTATACCGGGACACGGGGGGGGGGGAGAAGTTAGAGGGGGGACACTTATACCGGGACACGGGGGGGAGGAGTTAGAGGGAGGACACTTATAACGGGACACGGGGGGGGAGTTACTGAGGGGGGACACGGGGGAGGAGTTACTGAGGGGGGACACTTATACCGGGACACGGGGGGGGGAGTTACTGGGGGGGGGAACTTATACCGGGACACGGGGTGGGGAGTTACTGAGGGGGGACACTTATACCGGGACACGGGGGAAGAGGAGTTACTGAGGGGGGACACTTATACCGGGACACGGGGGAAGAGGAGTTACTGAGGGGGGACACTTATACCGGGACACGGGGGGAGAGGAGTTACTGAGGGGGGACACTTATACCGGGACACGGGGGAAGAGGAGTTACTGAGGGGGGACACTTATACCGGGACACGGGGGAAGGAGTTACTGAGGGGGGACACTTATACCGGGACACGGGGGAGGAGTTACTGAGGGGGGGCACTTATACCAGGGGCGCGGGGGGGGAGTTACAGGGGGATTTTAATACAGAGGGGAGGAGAGATATCGGGGTGGGGGGCGCTAATACCGAGGAGTTGTATTGGGAACGCTAATACCGATGGCATGGGGGAAGGAGAGATTCCGGAGGGATGGTAATATCGGGGGTAGAAGAGAGATGGAGGTGGGGACATGGGGGGAGGAGATATCAAAGCCAGACTGGGATGCACTACACTGTGCCGCCCCGTGTACGTGAATACATTTTTATTATTGGCTATGGCTACCTCGGTTAAATCGGCAAGCTTAGCTAAGGATCCCATGACATACAATAATTTATCCTGACAGGCTTTTAAAGACCTTTCTATCTCTTTCCTAGGGTCTACACCGGATTTGGTCAGATATTGTACCCTATGGGACCCAAATCTGGTGTTTGACAGGATTTATTTTGTACTGGAGGTCTTGGCCATTCTGCCCGTAATTTGTCTTCCCTGTTTTATCAAGTGGCTGTCTGATCCAATACTCAATATATTTGGAAACGTGGTCAATAGGGGCCCATTCGCCCCTCCTAGGGTGTCTAATATTGTCAGGGTCAAAAAGGGGGTTTTCCTATTCATTAAGTATAACTTTGTTGGTATCATTATTTAAAGTGTTAGTAATGTCTGAAAAAAACTTTTTTGCATGTAGAAGAGCTTAAACAGCTGATCTAAATGCAAAAAACCGTATCTCTCAAACCGCTATGGTTTAAGAGATACGGACATTTAAAATTTGATTTCTCCTACTGACAGCTGTAAAGCTGTCAGCAGGAGATCCGTGTCGGTCGACACGCTGGCGCTTGAGAAGTGCCGGGATCTCGTTACTTACACGGAATCCCTTCATTGGAATGGTCTAAAACATGTGCCTAGTGTTTATATATATATATATATATATATATATATATATATATATATATATATATATATATATATATATAGCCAAAGTCACTGATTTATTGGCTGAGGCATCCATAATGGCCTGTATTTAATCCTCTGATGTGTGTTAATTGGGTCTGGAAGTGGCCAAATGGAAATTAGGATTTTCAGTATTAATATTGTGAGGTAAAAAATATTGGGTATTTTTGATTTCATGGGAGTGGTTGGGAAGGTTAAGGACATGGGATGTGACATTTATTAAGACTTAATAATATCACCAAATTTAGTTAGTGTTAAGAAATTCTCAGATTGAGTATAGATGCTGCAATACATATATTTTTCTGGTAATAAAAGATTGCTCACAATGCAAGTTCAGGGCAAAATTCCCTGAACTAATATGGCTGCCACAATTGCACTCATTCAGAAGGTGGCAAAACAAATATTTGTAAAGAATTAATGTAATGCCCTTAGTCTCCTTTCTATTCTGCTATGAATGTAGCTCAAAAGGAGAGTGGAATTATGTAGTAAACTGCCAAGATGTAAAATCACTTTAGCCCCAACTGGGCATGCACCGCCGACGTAATTGTACAGAGCCAGTACACTGTTGGCTCCTGCGTATGCATGCGATGGCATGGAGGAAACTGCAAAAACTAATACAGGCCTCCAAAAGGAAAAGTAACTCAAAATTCAAGAATAAGAGGGAAAACCCAACAGAAATAACATATTTACAAGAGTAAATTGACTTTTATTCATATCCAAAAGGAAAATTAAAAACACTGTAATAAAGAACAAAATTGCCACTACAAATCTATGAACTAGATTAAACAAACAGGTTTTAAATAAATTAATGCAAATACTTATCCCTGAGGGAGCAGCAAAGAATACTTAGGAGACATACAACCTATAGGGGATACTGTCACTTGATTGGTGGAAGGAGTTTGGGGGATACTAGCATGTTTGTATGTGTTCAGCTCTTTTTTTTTCCCCTCTGTTAAATGTGCTTAAACTTTGCTGCTGAGGGAGAGTAAAGAGTTGTAAAGCATATACACTCGATAACCTGGTGTGACCATGCCCCCGTTACCATCACGTTCACTGTCCCGCGTTGCATAGGTGTGACGCCGATCTGGCGGTTAAATTATCAGCTTTGAGTGACGATGTAGCTGCAGTTAGGAGTAACATTCAGAACTACTTCCAGCTTAATGAGATGTGCTAGATGTCCGCTCCAATAGTATGAGAAACCCATAAGTTTGTCGTTTAGGGTGATTTTATTAAGCTGAGCTCATACAAATGGAAAATTGCAACATCAGAAGATCTCTACCCTGCTACCTCAGATAGCAGCAACTGAAACCTAAAGAAAGGAATTGTGAGGAGCACCCATCAAGCACGAACAAGATTAAGTGTCTTGTTCTAGGCATGGTAGCCTCCCATGTGCCATTGCAGAGAGGAAATCTCCATATCCATATCAGACTGGTCCTGCCCACAGACAGTCCAGCTCTGAAATGTCAGGCAAATCCTCTCTGCGCGAGAGAAACAGCATAACCACAGACGTACGTTTCGGCCTATATGGGCTGCCTTAGTGCGGTGGCGCTGAATCCCTCTAGGCACACGGAAGCAAGGGCCCATGCCTGGGATACCCTTATACTTAGGGAGACAAAAAGAATTGTGAGGAGCACCCGTCAAGCACGAACAAGATTAAGTGTCTTGTTCTAGGCATGGTAGCCTCTCAATGGTGCTACAACTCACGTTTTTCACTCCCATGTGCCATTGCAGAGAGGAAATCTCCATGTCCATATCAGACTGGTCCTGCCCACAGACAGTCCAGCTCTGAAATGTCAGGCAAATCCTCTCTGCGCGAGAGAAACAGCATAACCACAGACGTACGTTTCGGCCTATATGGGCCGCCTCAGTGCGGTGGCGCTGAATCCCTCTAGGCACACGGAAGCAAGGGCCCATGCCTGGGAAACGTACGTCTGTGGTTTTGCCGTTTCTCTCGTGCGGAGAGGATTTGCCTGACATTTCGGAGCTGGACTGTCTGTGGGCGGGACCAGTCTGATGTGGACATGGAGATTTCCTCTCTGCAATGGCACATGGGAGTGAAAAACGTGAGTTATAGCACCATTGAGAGGCTACCATGCCTTAGAACAAGACACTTAATCTTGTTCGTGCTTGATGTGTGCTCATCACAACTCTTTTTGTCTCCCTAAGTTTAAGGGCATCCCAGGCATGGGCCCTTGCTTCCATGTGCCTAGAGGGATTCGGCTGCACCACACTGACGAGGCTCACATAGGCCAAAACGTACGTCTGTGGTTTTGCCGTTTCTCTCGTGCGGAGAGGATTTGCCTGACATTTCGGAGCTGGACTGTCTGTGGGCGGGACCAGTCTGATGTGGACATGGAGATTTCCTCTCTGCAATGGCACATGGGAGTGAAAAACTTGAGTTGTAGCACCATTGAGAGGCTACCATGCCTTAGAACAAGACACTTAATCTTGTTCGTGCTTGATGTGTGCTCCTCACAACTCTTTTTGTCTCCCTAAGCAACTGAAACCTCCCATGAAAGAACCCTCTCTGAGACAACTTTAGTTCGCCTGAAGGCTCTAAAAACTGAATTGGCAAATATGCTCTCTTCCTTAGTCCATAAAACATGTGGTATAAGTTCCATAAGTATCTCTCTGGTGATAAATGTGGTAAGGCACTAGTGAGCGTGGTCAAGGCTAAGTGTTCAGCGACTTATATCCCACAACTTAAAGATGGCTCTACCTCTGGGGTGTTTTCCTTGCCGGGCAAAACTGACTCATTTGCTAAATTCTATGCATCTCTCTATAATTTGTACACGGGAGATGGTTCCCATCTGCAAGCTGCCCTAGACCTTAAGATTCGTGATTTTGGGAGTTGGGAGTACCATCTTTGGCACCGGAAGATGCTGACTCTTTGTTCATCTTCAGTAAAGGGAGTTTCCGATCTCTTGCATTAAAGTCTATCCTGGCGGGGAAGAGCCTGGGGCCTGATGGGCTGCCGGCATACTACTGCATGACCTTTGCTGGAGAATTTTCAGGCCCTCTGCTCCGTACCTATAATAGTTTGTCAGGGGCCTCACTTCCACCACAGTCATCACGGTACTTCCCAAGCCAGGGAAAGACTCATCGATTTGCAGTAATTATAGGCCAATTTCACTACTAAATGTGTATGTGAAGCTTTATGCAAAACTACTGGCGTGGAGATTACAACCGCTTCTACCCACCCTGATCCACCCTAACCAGTTTGGTTTTGTTCAAGGTCAGGAGGCTAAGGATAATACCACTAAGGCCATTTCGCTAATCCATCTGGTTTCACTGTGCTGTATTCCTTTGATCCTGCTAGAATTAGCTGCAGAAAATGTTTGACCGGATCCAATGGTCGTACCTTCTGAAGGTCCTGTCCGCTCTGGGGATTGGCCCTAGTTTTTTTTTTTTACACGCTATCTTTGCCCTGTATGAGAAGCCTTAGGTGAGAGTTAAAGGTACTGTGTTTTTATCCCCTTCTTTCCCAATAACGAATGCTACCAGGCAGGGCTACCAACTGGCACCCCTTTTATGTGTTTTGGTGATGGAGCCTCTTCTTAACAGGCTTAGGTTGGATAGGGAAGTTATGGGTATCTCACCCTTGTAGCCACTAACAAAATTGGCTAGCTATGCAGATGATTATCTCCTCTTTTTGAGTCACCATGATAAATCTTTTCCACAAGTGCTAAAACTGTTGGCGGAATTCAGTGAGGTCTCTCTCTTTAAGATTAATTATTCAAAGTGTGATATTTTAAATTTGGGCACCCCAGATCATTCTGTCAAGAGTCTGCAATCCCTGCACTCTTTCCCTTGGCAACCTGTCTCCCTTAAATACTTGGGGATACACCTGACAAGTACAGCAGATGCGTTGTTTGATGTTAACTTCCTACGTTTAATGCGGCCTATTTCGGAGGATCTTAAATCCTGGGCGAACTTTTGTTTCCTTGTTTGGAAGGGCTACCTTGTTGAAAATGATGGTTCTCCCTAGGATCTTATATTTGTTTCAGACTCTTCTGATCACTCTGCCTATTTCCTTTTTCCGCCAATGTGGTTGTCGGCGGCGATGCTTTCTAAGGATACCTTGTTAGGGGGTATAGGCCTTCTTGATCTTTGACTATACTGAGAAGCAGCTGTACTTTCTCAGTCTTGATCTCCGAAGTGGCTCATCAAAGGACTGGACACAGACTTGCTCTCTTCCCACTATTGCCTTGGAACAACTCCTTTTTCTTTTGCCTTGAGTCTATACCACTGGCACTTAGATTGCACCCAGTTCTTGGATGTATTTTGAGGGTCTGGCATAGAGGGAACAGCCAATTCCAGCTCTTGCCTTATCCCTCCCCTTGCCTTTCCATCAAGGGTATTTCTGAGTTTCCGCCTGGTCTTGAGCAGAGACGTTTTGACTCATGGGTTGCAGCCAAATTGCATACCTTTGACAACTCTTTTTTGGATACAGGGATTGTGACTCAGGCCTCTGTGACTTGGAACGATGACCTGGGGGCACACGTCTCCTGGGAGTTCCGGCAGGTGAATCCTTATTTGTTGGACGTGCTGTTGCGAGGTTATGTCCCCAGACCTTGCACAACTTTTGAATCTATTATGACCTTGCAAACCCCATGTCTACAGCCTCACATCCTTTAGCAGACTCCTAGGCTCACAGACCCTTAGATCTAAACTGCATTTTATATTTCAGTGGGAGGCAGACCTTCAGGTTGACTGGACTCTGAATACTTGTAGGCGGGTTTTCCAGATAAATACAGTATAACTAGAGATACAGCCTCTAGGAAAACAAACTACAAGATTTTATCTAGGTGGTATAGAACTCCGGTTCTGTTATCCCAAATATAATCCTCAAGTCTCTGACCTATGTTGGAGCTGTAAAACTGCTCAGGGAACTCTCCTGCATATTTGGTGTGATTACCCTAAAATAGTTCCCTTTTGGAGGGAAGTGGGTGCGGATGTGGCCAGGTTAGTTGGTTTTTCCCTTTCCTTTTCCCCATTCACCTTTCTGTTCTCCCTGATAGACCCGGGGTTGAATGGTTTGGGTGTACTGGAAGCTCATAAACACTCCCTTATATATACAGTTGTGTGAAAAATAAAGTATTCCCTTTTTGAATTCTATGGCTTTACATATAAGGACATAACAGCCACAATGGAGAAGCCATGTGTGAAAAACTAAGTACACCTTATGATTGAGTAACTTGTAGATCCACCTTTAGCAGCAATAACTTGAAGTAATTCATTTGCTTCTCCTGAATATAAGAATACCCCATATGCCTAGTATTTCAATCCCTTACTCACATTTACAAGGTAAATATTTCAAGATGGATGCCATTATTTCCAACTCGTAATTTGTCGACAGTTGGCATGTGAGCATCGTGGCTTAGTTGACAGTGCCAGAACCAAAAATGTCCCACAAAGGTATATGTTTCTGAAAACGAGACCACATAAGGTAAATAATCAGGAGAATTTTGGAGTTTTTTTTATGCATTTTTTCAAAATGGTGGTAATAATTTTTTTTTTTTTTTTGCAGTTTTCACACTTGAATTTCAATAGTACTGTTGATATCAAGCACAAGATAATGGATATTTTTCAGTTTTCAACTGTTTAGTGTTCAACTCCTTCTGAGCACGGCAATACCCCATATGCATAGGTTTCTCAAGGTTTGGGGGAGCTATGGGGCCCAAATTGGAACATGCGCGTTTCCAGTTTCACACTTAGAATTTTCACAGCTTGCATCACTGGTGCCATGTCTCATTTGGGGCTGTGTAACAGTGCTCCATTCTAAGATTTCCCCCCAAAAGTGTATATTTTTGGAAAGTAGACACCCCAGGCTTTCATTTTATGTATGTTTTCAAATTTTTTAAGCAGCCGTTTTACCACAAATCACTCGTAAATCTTGACGTAAGTTAAAAAAAACAGTGTTTTTCACACTTTCACTTCGATGTTGATGTGAATTTCAAGCACATGATAGGTGAAGATTTTTTAAAAATGCATTGATTAGTGTTCAGCTCCTTCTTCTGAGTACGGCAATACCCCATGTGCATAGGTTTCTCAAGGTCTGGTGGAGCTACGGGGCCCAATTTTGAACAAATATTGAATTTTCACATCTTGCTTAACTGGTGCCATTACTCATTTTGGGCTATGTTCCAGTGCTCCACTTTATGATTTCCCCCCAAAAGTGTATATTTTTGGAAGGTAGACACCCCCAGCTTTCATTTTAGGTGTGTTTTCAAATTTTTTACACAGCCTTTTTACCACCACTTTCTCATAAACTTGACGTAAGTAAAAAAACCAGCATTTTTTTTATACTTTTGCCTTCAATGTTGATGTGAATTTCAAGCACAGAACAGGTGAAGATTTTATAAACTGCACTGAGTATGGCAATACCCCATATGCTTAGCTTTTTCATGGTTTGGGGGAGCTACAGGGCCC
Source organism: Rhinophrynus dorsalis (assembly GCA_037306005.1). NCBI lineage: Eukaryota > Metazoa > Chordata > Amphibia > Anura > Rhinophrynidae > Rhinophrynus > Rhinophrynus dorsalis. The sequence continues at coordinate 132,858,902 of CM074728.1, forward strand.
AAATTGGAACATGCTCGTTTCCAGGTTCACACTTTGAATCTTCACAGCTTGCATTACTGGTGCCATTTCTCATTTGGGCTGTGTAACAGTGCTCTTTTTTAAGATTTCCCCCCAAAAGTGTATATTTTTGGACAGTAGACACCCCAGGCTTTCGTTTTAGGTGTGTTTTCAAATTATGTACACAACCATTTTACCACCAATCCCTCGTAAACCTTGACGTAAGTAAAAAAAAAAACAAAAAAAAAACAGCGTTTTTCACACTTAGACTTCAGTGTTGATGTGAATTTCAGCACAGAATAGGTGAAGATTTTATAAACTGCATTGATTAGTGTTCGGTTCCTTCATCTAATTACGGCAGTGCCCCATATGCATAAGTTTGTTGAGGTTTGGGGGAACTACTGGGCCCAGTTGGAACATGTTAGTTTCCTTTTACAGACATGCCATTTTTACAGCTGGTGCCTTGTCTCTTTTCGGTCTGTTTGGCAATGCAGCAATTAATTTTACCCCCAAAAGTATATGTTGTAGAAGAGTAGACAACCCTGGCTTTCATTCTGTTTGCAACTTATCAATTTTTTCGCTGCCACTCTATCACCAATCCCTCCCAAAATCTGTAGTAAGGCAGAGAAACAGGATATTTCAGGGGGAAAAAGTGTCCAAATAATAAAAGAACCTTTACAGCACTACTGCATTGTGCCTGAATGGTATTCCTTGAAACAGTCACCAAGGCAGAGGCCATGTTTGGAAGGGCAATCAGGACAGTAAGTGGTGGTGTCTGTCCGTATTCCCTTTCTGTAGCAAACCCTGCATCGCTTCTGTGGTTTATTCTTTTGGGGAGTTGGGGGGATTTTATAAATAAAATGTACTACCCTGGGTCTTGGTGGAATTATTTCTGACGCACCTTGAAATAAAAATAGGGAAATAAGTTGTAGCTGATATTGTAAAAAGCTACATTTTGATTGGGGTTTGCCAGTTTGAAAAGTAAAAATGAATTATGTATAGCAGTCTGTCATATAGATGGCAACATTTTTTATACCATGCCCTACACTTCCTCACTGCGAGGTATGGCTGCATTAGTTGATCACACAGATCAACTCCCCCCATGTTTTTATTATATTCCCTGATGCAGACTGACTTTCTCAGTACCCCTGTCCTGCCACGAACAGTGACTGCCACAGATCTGTCCTCATGCATTGTGGCCAGCATGTAGACATCTTTTTTGTCCCTAAACTTCACTGCCAGCAGCTTCTGTTGGCACAAAGATAAGGGCGTCCCAGTTTTTAGCTTGCTATCTACGAGTGTTTTGGGCAACTCCCTGCAATTGTGCCTGACAGTGCCACAGGCCACGGTGTCAAAACAAAAAAGAGACTTAAAGGGATAGTAATACTTGAAAATAAGTTTATTTCTTCTGTGTATTCCCCGCCACAGGAAACAGTGGGCTTTATCTCCCGCCTCCAGCTGGTAGGACCGAATTTTTTTTTTTTTTGTATATAGTTGTACTCCACCCCTTCCGCTTCAGTTATTTCGGTCCTACCAGCTGGAGGACGCGAGGCGAGCAGCCTCGATGTTTCCTGCTTTGGGCAGAAGAAGAAGGGGGAAACCCCATAATAGGACGCGGCAAGATGGACGAGAGTGACTAAAGGAATCACCCGGTGCCCCTGCCTTCACATTTTTATGTGAATAGGAGGCACCGGTAAGCCGATCCGGGCAACTGTTCTCCCCTCTCCCCAGAATCCTTACCGTGCAGTCCTCCATGAAGCAAGACACAGAGAGGGACGCGGCAAGATGACGTCAGGTCCAGAGCGCATCATCACTGGGCTGCACACGGAGAGGGAGAAAGCAAGCAGAAGGGCTCAGCAAATATGGCTTTATCCCTTCAGCAATCAAGCGGTGACATCCGGCGGGCGTTCCACCTATGGTTTCCTGAGGATATATAAAGAAACCGGATGAAGACAAGGTAGGAGAAGTTCTGCTAATATTTATAGTATTTTAAATATTTATAATAAAGTTAGAGTTTTTAAAGGGACAGAACAGCTTAGGGATGTCAACCCCAGCTAAAGGCAGCTCTTCTAAGGAGAAAGGAGATTCAGGGACTAAAGAGTCTTCTAGTACTGATTCTAAATCCCCCAAAGTGAAGGTCTGTATGGGCTGTGACAGGAAGGCCCCTCCAGTAGAAGGAGCAAAGTTATGCTTAGAATGTTTAAAAAAGGCATCAGGACAAGACATCCCACAACAGTTTCAAAACTTCATTTCATGGATGCAGACCTCCATGAAAGATACTTTTACAGCCATGCAGGAGGCTGCAAATCCAAAAAAGAGAATGAGGTTGGAAGACCCAGGAGAGGGTACTTCATCTGTTAAGGAGGTGGAAGAGGAAAATAGTCAGGATGTCTCTGACTATTCTTCATCAGAAGAAGAAGGGGAGATCGTGGAAGGAACAGGCGCCTTTTCACTAGAAAAAATAGACGGTTTTGTTAAATATATTAGGAAGTCGCTGGGTATTGAGGAGGAACAAAAAGACCTAAACATTATGGATACAGCCTTTTTGGGGAACCAGAAAAGTACTCCATCTTTTCCAGTTCATCACTCCATTTCCAGTATTATCCAAGATGAGTGGAAAAAGACAGAAAAAAGATTTTCAACAACCAAACGATTCACTAGAATGTACCCCTTTAAGGAGGAAGATGTGAAAATATGGTCAAATCCTCCCAAAGTAGATGCTGCAGTGTCTTGTTTAGCTAAACCTACAACCATTCCTCTGGAGGATGGATCTGCCTTAAAAGATCCTATGGAGAAGAGAATGGAGTCAGTGCTAAAGAAGCAATTTTCTCTTATAGGTAATAATATTAAAGTAGCCACAGCACTGGCTTCAGTGTCTAGAACCATGCGAATCTGGCTAAACACCTTAGAGGAAAATATAGATTCCTCGGTATCCAGATCTAAGCTATTAAAGGAGTTAGCCATTATTAAAGAGGCAAATAGTTTCATGTGTGACGCCTCACTAGACTCGGTGAGACTAGCTGCTAAAGCTTCAGCCTTATCGGTTTCATCACGTAGGGCACTCTGGTTGAAATCTTGGGGAGCTGATATTCCCTCAAAAAATAAACTTATTTCCTTACCTTTCAAAGGAGATATGCTCTTTGGAGATCAGTTAGAGGAAATAGTTAAAAAGTTGACAGGAGGACGTAGTGCCTTTTTACCACAGGGAAGAAAACACAGGTCATCCCCAGTACGTTCTACCCAGTATAGAGCTAGAAACTATTCCTTTCGTAACCAAAGGGGATATCATCAAAATAGGCAGAATGAAGGAAGAAAGCAGCAATCGAACCAAGCTACCAGAGGATCATTCAGAAGAGAATTCCCCAAGAAAACGCATTTTAAGAAAGAATTCTGAAGTTCAGCGGGTCCTATCTCTAGATCAAGTAGGGGGCCGTCTTCACAACTACAGACATCTTTGGAAGACGGAGGACAGATGGGTGTCCAACATACTAGAGACAGGATATCCGCTAGAATTCAGAAAATATCCCCTGAAACAAAGTTTCAGACGATCAAAAATGCCAAAGAATCCTCAAAAAGCCAGACTTTTCAGATTGGAAATTCAGCAACTACTCAGCAAGGGAGTGGTAGAGAAGGTTCCGATGGAACAGATGTATTCTGGAATTTATTCCATTTTATTTGCAGTACCGAAACCTTCAGGAGCTCACAGGATTATCCTAGATCTGAAAGCTCTCAACAACCTGATGAAGACAAAACATTTCAAGATGGAAACTGTAAATACAGTTATCAGGTCGGTATGCCCCAACAACTTTTTAACAAAGATAGACCTCCAAGAAGCCTACTACCACGTACCAGTAAGGATAGAAGATCGAAGGTTTCTAAGGTTTGCAATAGAAGGAGACCATTTTCAGTTCAAGTGTCTACCATTTGGTCTATCAACAGCACCCAGAACATTTACAAAAATCCTAGCAGCAGCTCTGGAAACCTTAAGACACAAAGGAATTCAGATTATTCCTTACTTAGACGACCTTCTTATAATCTCAGAATCAGAAGAAGAGGCAAATCTCCATACTCAGACGGTAGTCAGCCACCTAACAGAGTTAGGATGGCTGATAAATTCAGAAAAAAGCCAGTTCTCTCCCACTCAAAACCTGGTCTTTCTAGGAATAAGACTAAACACCTGGAAGGCATTAGCAACACTTTCAGAAGAAAGAATCCAGAACATTATAAAAAAGACGCTGGAATTCAAGAGAAAGGAGAAACACACGGCCCAAAGGATAATGGAAATCTTGGGACTAATGACATCAGTCATACAAATAGTGCCTTGGTCAAGATACCACACGAGGAGATTGCAGCTTCATTTTCTAAGACATTGGAATTTTCAGCAGGATCTCCATCAAACAATATCCATTCCACCGCAGGTCAGGAGAAGTCTGATATGGTGGACAAAGAAGAAAAATCTGGTAAAAGGTACCCCATTGATAGACTATCAATGGGAAATCATATATACAGATGCAAGTCCCATAGGATGGGGAGGAACATGGAACAAAAGAATAGTGCAGGGAAGATGGAAACCGGCAGAAAAGAAGTTGCACATAAACATCCTGGAAATAAGAGCGGTAAAAAACACGCTCCTTTACTTCCAAAAGCTTCTTCACAACAAGGCTGTCCATGTGAGATCCGACAACATGTCAACAGTCCAGTACATGAAAAACCAAGGAGGAACAAAAAGCCAAACTTTAAACAAAGAAATCTATCCAATTTTCAGATGGGCAGAAAGAAACCTGATAGCCTTTTCAGCATCACACATAGCGGGAGTCAAAAACATCAAGGCGGATTATCTAAGCAGGGAAAGAATGGATCCAGGAGAGTGGTCCTTAAATCAAGAAGTGTTTCAACAGATTATAGAAAGATGGGGAAACCCCATAATAGATCTCATGGCGACGCAGAAGAACTCAAAATGCAAGAAGTTCTTCTCCAGATGGGAGGACAAGAAAGCAGTAGCCCAAGATGCACTGAAGCACCCATGGACATTCTCCTTGGCCTATGTATTTCCACCCATCCCTTTGATAAGGGAGGTGCTAAGAAAAGTCAAGATGGACAAAGCAGAAATAATATTGATTGCCCCCATGTGGCCAAGAAGAACATGGCTATCAGAAATAGTGAAGTTATCATGCCAGGAGCCATGGATACTCCCAAACAGGATGGACCTACTACATCAGGGTCCATTCCTACATCAGAATCCGGAATTTTTCCACTTAACAGCATGGAGGTTGAGCGGAAAAATCTAATATCTAAAGGCTGCTCAGAAAAAGTAGCAAACGTTATTATTTCCAGTAGGAAATCCTCCACTAATAAGATATATGACAGAATCTGGAGAGTTTTCAGATGTTGGTGTATTAAAAACAAAAATATTGAAGTCAGAAGTATCCACGGGAACCATTCTGGAATTTTTACAGAAGGGTTTTGATATGGGTCTTAGTCCGGCATCCCTGAAGGTCCAAATATCAGCCCTCTCAGCAGTATTTGTGAAACATTGGGCAGAGAAAGACATAGTTAAAAGATTCATTAGAGCAGTCGAGAGAACCCGTCCGAGGATTAGAGAAATAATCCCATCCTGGGATTTGAATATTGTATTAAATCAACTAATTGATTCCCATCTATTTGAACCTCTGGATCAGATTTCCATAAAACATCTAACGTGGAAAACGGTTTTCTTGACAGCCATTACTTCGGCCAAAAGGGTTAACGAACTCCAAGCCCTCTCCTGTCAGAGTCCATATTTGACCTTCCATCAGGATAAAATAGTACTAAAAATGAAACCCAGTTTTAGGGGCAAAGTGGTTTCTAGTTTCCACTTGGATCAGGAAATCATCTTGCCTTCCTTTTGTAGAAATCCATCAGGCAGTAAAGAAGCTAGGCTTCATTCCCTAGATTTAGTCAGATGTATTTCCTCTTATCTGGACAGAACTAGGGAATTTAGATCCTCCGATTCCCTGTTTGTACATTTCCAAGGGAAAGGAAAAGGATCAGCTGCCTCCAAACCATCCATAGCTAGGTGGATCAGGCAGTGTATCATTACTGCTTATAAAGAGGGGAATTTAGTTCCACCCATTAAATTAAAAGCTCATTCTACTAGAGCAATTTCCACCTCCTGGGCTCTCAAGGCAAATGCATCTCCGGCAGAGATTTGCAAAGCCGCCACTTGGACGTCCATGTCTACTTTTATTAGACATTACAGATTGGATGTAGGCTCTTCAGCAGAAGCCAAATTTGGTCGTCAAGTACTTCAGGCGGTGATCTCTTCATGATTATGGTAAGAGATCTTCTTATTGCATACAATTATGTTATTTACATATAAGCATTTAAGAGGGCAGTAGTCTGATTGTTCCCTCCCTATAAGTGGCTTTGTTATATCCCACTGTTTCCTGTGGCGGGGAATACACAGAAGAAAGGGTGAAATTTACTTACCGATATTTCCTTTTCTTCTGTGTATCTCCCCGACACACCCACCCTTAATTCTATTAATTCTTATTTTATAAACAGCTTGGCTAACACAAAGATAACTGAAGCGGAAGGGGTGGAGTACAACTATATACAAAAAAAAAAAAAATTCGGTCCTACCAGCTGGAGGCGGGAGATAAAGCCCACTGTTTCCTGTGTCGGGGAGATACACAGAAGAAAAGGAAATATCGGTAAGTAAATTTCACCCTTTTATATTGTAGCCCTTTAAAAAACATGAAAAATGATATAAGTCTTATCTCCCAAACCTTTATGGTTTGGGAGATATTCAGAAGTAAAGTTTCCCCTGGAGTGACGTCATTGCTCCACCCTTCAGATTTGGAATCCGGTCCCTGGACCGGCTGTGCCTCTCCAGAAGTGCTGAGATCACCATCTTTAAAAAGAATTTCTTAATTGGAATGGTCTACAAAGTGTGCTTTCAAGCCAGGCACACTTTGTAGATAGTTCCAATTAAGTAGTTCTTTTCAAAGATCGTGATCTTGGCACTGCTAAAGTGCTGCCGGTTGTTCTGTGGACCGAATTCCAAATCTGTCCACTAGATGACAGACTTGGCTGAAACAGCCAGGAAAAGAGCAATTTGCTGTATTTTATATGTGAATATCTCCCAAACTATAAAGGTTTGGGAGATAAGACTTATATGATTTTTCATGTTTTTTTAAGGGCTACAATATGAAATACAATTTTTTTCAAGTATTACTATCCCTTTAAATAAAAAGGGGCTGGTGTAATAATTATCAATGAATAATTGATAGCCTTTATTTAATAAGGGATAAATTAAATCCCAAACTATTTTCCCACTTGTTCCCATAAATTCGGGGCACCCAGGAGGATCAAGTTGGCTGAAATAAATTCTAAAAGCCTGGGTGTAGCCTGTGGCACTTTCGCACAATTTATAAAATTTTACACCAAACTTGGAACTCTTGGAGGGGATGTATTGCTTGAACCCTAACCTGCCTTTATATTTCATTAGGGATTCATCTACACTAATTTCTTTTTGGGGCATATATACTTGGGCAAACTTTTTCTGTAAATGGCTTATTAGGGGACAGATTTTGTACAGTCTGTCATACTGGGGGTGTTCTTTTGGGGGGCACAGGGTATTATAACTAAAATGCATAAAGTGCAAAATGATTTCAAATCTGGACCTGGTCATAGTCTTGGGAAATATAGGGGTATCACATATGGGGTTTTTGCTCCAGTAGGATTGGATACTTGGCTTTTTTATTATCCCCATTGCCAGAATTGTTTAAATTCTGTGATGTCTATGGGTTTCCATATTTCTTCCTTAACTACGAAAGCTGTAGGGTTGGCGGCAGTATACTGGGCTGCATACAAATTGGTTTGGGACAAAATTTCACCTAAAATGTCTTCCCCCAAAAACAAATCAAAAAAATTATCATGGGTAAATCCTTCCTTATTATTTTGAATCCCTGGGTTGCCTGTGAATTCTGGGATTTGTGGGCATAAATTGTTTGGGGATGCCCATTCATTATGATCAGGAGTGGCAGGTGTTGGGGCATTTATTTGGGCAGATCTTTTGGCAGCTGCTAGGGCAATTGCCAGGGCAGCTCTTGGGGCATTTCTTTTGGCAGGTGCTGGGGCAGTTGCCAGAGCAGCTCTTGGGGCAGTGCGTCTTTTCTTGACAGAAGGCCCATCGTTGTCAGTAGAGCTGCTCTCACTTTCTGAAAACTGCACTATATCAAAATCTGACGCAGTATCTGTTGCCTCTGAGTCAGATGCCAAAAAGGCAAATGCCTCTTCAACGCTGTATCTGCGCTGCATTTTGCCCACTAAAAAAACTTTTTTTTTCTTACGCTATCGCTATCCCTAAACCTAACTCTAACCCTAACCTACGTATATCCTGAACCTACCTAACCCAAGTGAACTACCTATCTAAACTATACAAGAGTGATCAGATGGGGGGAACTTATTGATCACTGCATACCAGTGATCAAATGGTTAATGTTCTCTTTTTTTTTTTTTTTTTTTTATACAGATTTTGACTCTGGGACGATCTGCAATGCTGTAGCACAATCTGTCTCTCTCCACCTCAGCAGTGTGCAAGATGGAGGGAGGCAGAGATATATGACAGGGACAGTATATTAGGGCTGCAACAACTAATCGATATTATCGATAAAAATCGATTATGAGAATCGTTGTCAACGATTCTCATAATCGATTAGTTGCAGCCCCAGATTGCCGCCGCTGCCAGTGTCAACCTGCACTTCCCAATCCCATCCATATGTGGCTGCCGGGACAAGATCCATCCGCCCGCATCATCACGCGCCCCTGCAGGCAGTGATGACATACAGACAGAAGAGGAAGAGGGCAGAGGCACTGGAAGAGAAGCGCTTGCTGCCAGCAGACTGATCGTTACTGCCTGGCAGCAAGCGCTTCTCTTCCGGTGCCTCTGTCCTCTTCTCTGTCTGTATGTCATCACGTCCCGCAGGGGCGCGTGATGATGCGGACGGGCAGGAGGGAACTCAGAGCCAGCCAGCCGCAGGGGACCGGATGCCACTCAAATTACCCCCTAGCCCGCCAACTCAACACAGCAAGAGGAGTGCAGCAGTGACAAGGAGAGACAGTCTAGAAGGAGAGACAGTCTAGAGGAAGAGAGGTACAAAGGGGAGAAAGAGAGGTGCAAGGGAGGAGAAAGTACAAGTGGGAGAAAGAGAGGCACAAGTGGGAGAAAGAGAGGCACAAGTGGGAGAAAGAGAGGCACAAGTGGGAGAAAGAGAGGCACAAGTGGGAGAAAGAGAGGCACAAGTGGGAGAAAGAGAGGCACATGGGGGGGAGAAAGAGAGGCACATGGGGGGGAGAAAGAGAGGCACATGGGGGAGAAAGAAGTACATAGGGGAGAAAATGAGTCACAAGGGGGAGAAAGGTACAAGGGGGGAGAAACAGAGGTGCAAGGGGGAGAAAGAAGTACAAGGGGGAGAAAGAAGTACAAGGGGGAGAAATAGAGGTGCAAGGGGGAGAAAGAGAGGTGCATAGACCCCATAGTAAAATAATAACATTGATGCATGTTAAATGTGTAAAGTTTTTTTTTATTCTGCTGTTTGTTTATAACACTCAGTTTGTTCATTAAATCATTTTAAATAATAAAAAATTAGCATATTGGTTTTTTTATCCGATTAATCGAAAAAAAATCGGCCAGCTAACGATTATCAAAATAATCGTTAGTTGCAGCCCTACAGTATTTACAAATACTGTCCCTGTCATTCAGCGTTTGCAACATGTGATTCACTCATCAAGCGAATCGCATGTTGCAACAAAGTTTTTACTGGTTGTTACTAAGTGTCCTGGTATCAGGGCGCTTAGTAACAAGCAGCCCGCGCTCTCCCATCACTCCGTGCGGCCGCGATGGGAGAGTTTAACCCTTGACGTACCAGGACCGTCAAGGGTCCTTGGAGCAAATTTACCCTTGACTGTCCTGGTACGTCAAGGGTTGCTGAGGGGTTAAGTGGGTATGTGGTAGTGAAAAAAAAATGCGTCCAAATTCAGCTCATGCCAAACTACCCCTGTTGATCCGAAGGAGTGCAAAAAAACAATCTCATTGAATAAGCGCTCCAAGTGGGATAGTGAAATAGTCCCCTGGGTCAACAACCTATCTGCTTTGAAGCCAACTGTCATAATTCTCTATATTGTTCTGTGCTAGATAGGCATTCATTATTTATTTTATTTTTAAAGCAGTTACAGTATCTGCAAGCACAACATCCCAAGGCACAGAATTCCATTGCCTTACCGTCCTTGTTATAAAAAAAAATCCCTTTTTTTTTGTCGATAACACCTTTCCACTAGACTTAATGTATGACCTCTTAGCTCAGCTCTTTGAGTAAATAAATCATTGGATAGATCTTTGCATTGACCTTGAATATATGTGTAAATGGTAATCATATCACCCCTTACACGTCTCTTCTCTAATATAAGTGTAAATAGTAATCATATCACCCCTTACACGTCTCTTCTCTAATATAAGTGTAAATGGTAATCATATCCCCCTTACACGTCTCTTCTCTAATATAAGTGTAAATGGTAATCATATCACCCCTTACACCTCTCTTCTCTAATATAAGTGTAAATGGTAATCATATCACCCCTTACACCTCTCTTCTCTAATATAAGTGTAAATGGTAATCATATCCCCCTTACACGTCTCTTCTCTAATATAAGTGTAAATGGTAATCGTATCACCCCTTACACGTCTCTTCTCTAATATAAGTGTAAATTGTAATCATATCACCCCTTACACGTCTCTTCTCTAATATAAGTGTAAATGGTAATCATATCACCCCTTACACGTCTCTTCTCTAATATAAGTGTAAATGGTAATCATATCACCCCTTACACTTCTCTTCTCTAATATAAGTGTAACTGATAATCATATCACCCCTTACACGTCTCTTCTCTAATATAAGTGTAAATAGTAATCATATCACCCCTTACACGTCTCTTCTCTAATATAAGTGTAAATGGTAATCATATCTCCCCTTACACGTCTCTTCTCTAATATAAGTGTAAATGGTAATCATATCCCCCTTACACGTCTCTTCTCTAATATAAGTGTAAATGGTAATCATATCACCCCTTACCCGTCTCTTCTCTAATATAAGTGTAAATGGTAATCATATCACCCCTTACACCTCTCTTCTCTAATATAAGTGTAAATGGTAATCATATCACCCCTTACACCTCTCTTCTCTAATATAAGTGTAAATGGTAATCATATCCCCCTTACACGTCTCTTCTCTAATATAAGTGTAAATGGTAATCATATCCCCCTTACACGTCTCTTCTCTAATATAAGTGTAAATGGTAATCATATCACCCCTTACACGTCTCTTCTCTAATATAAGTGTAAATGGTAATCATATCACCCCTTACACGTCTCTTCTCTAATATAAGTGTAAATGGTAATCATATCACCCCTTACACGTCTCTTCTCTAATATAAGTGTAAATGGTAATCATATCCCCCTTACACCTCTCTTCTCTAATATAAGTGTAAATGGTAATCATATCACCCCTTACACGTCTCTTCTCTAATATAAGTGTAAATGGTAATCGTATCACCCCTTACACGTCTCTTCTCTAATATAAGTGTAAATGGTAATCGTATCACCCCTTACACGTCTCTTCTCTAATATAAGTGTAAATGGTAATCATATCACCCCTTACACGTCTCTTCTCTAATATAAGTGTAAATGGTAATCATATCACCCCTTACACTTCTCTTCTCTAATATAAGTGTAACTGATAATCATATCACCCCTTACACGTCTCTTCTCTAATATAAGTGTAAATAGTAATCATATCACCCCTTACACGTCTCTTCTCTAATATAAGTGTAAATGGTAATCATATCTCCCCTTACACGTCTCTTCTCTAATATAAGTGTAAATAGTAATCATATCACCCCTTACATGTCTCTTCTCTAATATAAGTGTAAATAGTAATCATATCACCCCTTACATGTCTCTTCTCTAATATAAGTGTAAATGGTAATCATATCGCCCCTTACATGTCTCTTCTCTAATATAAGTGTAAATGTAATCATATCACCCCTTACACGTCTCTTCTCTAATATAAGTGTAAATGGTAATCATATCACCCCTTACACGTCTCTTCTCTAATATAAGTGTAAATAGTAATCATATCCCCCTTACACGTCTCTTCTCTAATATAAGTGTAAATAGTAATCATATCCCCCTTACACATCTCTTCTCTAATATAAGTGTAAATGGTAATCATATACCCCTTACACGTCTCTTCTCTAATATAAGTGTAAATAGTAATCATATCCCCCTTACACATCTCTTCTCTAATATAAGTGTAAATAGTAATCATATCCCCCTTACACATCTCTTCTCTAATATAAGTGTAAATAGTAATCATATCCCCCCTTACACGTCTCATCTCTAATATAAGTGTAAATGTAATCATATCACCCCTTACACCTCTCTTCTCTAATATAAGTGTAAATGGTAATCATATCACCACTTACACGTCTCTTCTCTAATGTAAACAAACCCAGTTTGGCTAGTCTTTCTTTATAACTCAGATCCTCCAATCCCTTTATCAGTTTTGTTGCACGTGTCTGCACTTTTTCCAGTTCAATGTCTTTATTATTTTTTTAAGAACCGATGCCCAAAACTGAATTCTGGACGAGGCCTCACCAAGGATTTATAAGGGGTATGGATTTGCCCATACTCCATGGCTGAGACAGTTTGGTTTCCTGGAGTCTGGCCAGTTATTCATAGTCACTTCCATGGACTTGATATCCAGGGCCAATGGAAGATTCTATGTTTTAAACAAAGTGGCAAGGGCAAAATTCAGAGTGGGCCAATAGGAAATTCTTGACATATTTCATTACATTGATGTGATTATTAGGTGTGTGTGTTCCTTTAACCCCTTTTTGACACGTGAAATGCCTAGATCGTCACACATTTCCATCCTTTAAGGACTGGTGACGGTCCTGACACGTGAAGACTTTAATGATCGCGGCATACCTCAAGGTGCTCTGTGATTATGCCAGGAAGGCTGTAATGGACTGCTCCAGGACCGGAACAGTCAGTGTCAGCCTTTCCCTGGTGGCTTGGCACATGTGATTGCTGCTACATGACAAAGGCAATACGTGATATTATGAGGAAGATAGAAGCAGAGAACGCACATCCCCACAGAGCAAGACCAAAGAATTTTATTTACACAGAATAACTTTATAACATTTACTGAAGTTAAAACAAACCTTGTCAGATTTATTACTGTGAAGCAATGTGATACTTCTATACACATCACACAGTCTATTTGCCTAAAAGATGGACACCAGGGAGGGAAAGAGGGATATGGGTAATGTATCCTTAGGACAGTAACCCCCCCCCCCAAGGGACATTTGGGAGGTATGAAGGAACCAATTGAGTACAAATTTTATAATCCATTTCACCTCCTCTTCCTTTTGTTGTCATATCTAGTAAAGTGATTAATTTGTTCATTTTGTTTTTGTGATTAAATGTAAAGTGGTATGGGTATGTCTTGGTTAATTGCAGTGATCATTTCTATTTAATATCCCTGTCCTGTTTTTTTTAGTACTGAATGAAGTATTGTGGGGTATACAAAAATCTGAATTGTCTGTTTTCTGTTACTTTTAGAGAGGCCAGTAAGTACCTCAGTGAGGTGCTCAGATCTGTCAGTGAGGTGGAACTGGAAGATGTGATTGATGGAATCATTGATGCTGTAGAAAAGCAGCCTTGTAAGTTTTTTTAACTTTGTAATTAGAGAAACTGTATGAAAACAGAACTTTGTGGGTGACTTCTTCAATGATTTGGTAAAACAGTGGGGTGGGAAGTCTGGTACACACATTGTTATAGGGTCAGTATCCCAGAATAAGAGTTTCTTCTTTACACCAAAAACACATTTTTATTGAAAGACTGGATGCGAATATTGTGCTTTGTACTTTCTTTACTACTGATAGCAGCAGAAATATCAACATCTAATACAAAAGAAAAATACACTAGATTAGCTTGTTCATGACTTTGCCCCCCTTGGCCCTGCTCCACCAGTCCCTTGGCATTCTATGTTATAAACTGTTGCAATCCTGTGGCAGCATCCTCTTTCTTTGCTGCTGCACATGAGAGAGAAGTATTCTTCTGTGCATTAACATTATTAAAATCTCAGTTTTCCCCCTTTCCATGACTTATATTTGTTTTTCATTTGTTAAATCTGCACTTAGGTTCTCCAGAATTATTTTTTCTCAACAATGGCCAGTCAGTAGCTTCTCCTCCTTCTATTTTAATTTCTCATCCACAGACAGCCCATAAGCACTTCTATAGTAGGTCAGCCGTTTCTTTTCATTCTTCATGCACAGCTTCGCACATCGGCCATTTTGATTGTTAGCAGAGATGATGCCCTGATCTTTTCTGTCAGACGGCATTGGTGACGATGAGGAGTGTTTTTTTTTCCCCTCCGCATTCTGTGGTGAAGTATCATCCTTTTTTTCCTATTCTCTGTCATTAAATAACTTTCTTACTCCGTCATGTTTTTATTAATAGAATATTTGATTTTATTAATAAATATTTTATTGGCCTTTCCTTTTCTCATTCCTAATCAGTTTTAGCTTGTATTACCTTAGGATATTTTCTCCTGTTTGTCTCACCAAAAGAATATCTCCCCTCTTATTAAATCTAAGCAATTCCCGCATCATTTTCTTTATTGTGATTCCCAATCTAGCCCAGACTTTCAAGATGCATCTATAGAACCAATCACTATATCAGATGACCATATTCAATCCAATATGGATGCTTCTGTGAACAGATAAGTTTCTAAGGTCTTTTCATCTTGCATTGTTATGTCAGAAACCCTTGCTGAATCCTTAGCAGCAGCGTTATGTGGTAATTTTATCAAAAATTCCCCCACAAAAGATCAACAACCCCATTCCTGCAAAGGAAGGAAGACTTAATCTAAATTTATCTCCTGATAAATCTAGTCAAACCGATTTGAGGAAAAAAAAAGAAACTAAAACATTGTGCGCCAAAAAATAGAGATCATATTGTATTATTGATTTGGCTAGTAACCCTAGCCCCAAAATTAGTGGCTGAATACCACACAAAAAAACCCTCAACTCTGTAGGATGTTTCACCGAGGAAAGAATACAGTTTAAGGCAAAAACCTGATTCATTTATCTCATTCTCTACTGAGGATTCTGACAATGAATCGGAAGGTATAGACTCCATTCCCCATCCACTAATAATGACATTGTAAATAACTTCTCTATTGATAAAGGAACTAATACTATTTTGAACGAACAAGGTCTAACACTTTTTGATCCTGAGAGTATTAAGCATCCCAGGTCTTCAGAATGGATCCCTAGGGATCATGCTGCAAAATTAATCAAATTATGGCTGAGAAAATCTCTGGATAACAAGGCCAAAAATAAATTACGGGTTTGAAAGCCCAAGACCTACTATTAACGAAATCTGTGAAACACCACTTATTGACCCCCGCCTGGCAAACTATATGTCCAAATCAAGGAAATATCTTAGAAATGGAATTGACAGATCCCTCAAACTGTCAGGATAAATTATTGGACATTATTGGGCCACTAGCAAAAACTATTGATTTAACAGAAAATTTAGTTTCTAATAATAATCCAGTAGATGTCAGTTATATTTATTTTTTTGTTTCAAAAAGCTTTATTGAAGCAAAGTCCAATACAAAGTGCCTGATGCAAACATAACTATCCTTACAGCATCTGAAATAACAGAAGGCAGAGCAGATGAAAACAAGTGGAATGCTAATGAAGCATGGTGAACAATTACATCATAGAATGGACATGACTAACGACCAGAGAAAATCTATCTTAAGGAGCATGCTGCTCTCCAAAGAGCGAGACGTAAGAGAAGAAAAGAGAGCGGAAGAGGAAGTAAGACAAAAAGAAAAGCAGGGGAAGAGAGAGCAGAAAAAGAAAGAGAAGAAGAACCACCCCAGGGCCCGCCAGCCCACACCACGACCCGATCAGCCCCACCCACCATCGTACAGCCAACGAGCTCTGCTGCCCCAATGCCCCCATCCCCTTCCACCTCCACTCAAACCTCATGTGGCTTGGAGTATACAGATCTGCCCCAATGCGTCCAAGTCTCCCGATAAAGGGCCATCTCATTCATGCGAAAGGCATGTAACCATTCCATATCCCTATACGTATTCATCCGAGTAACCCAGCTGGTCAAGGTAGGGGGGGATCAGGAAGCCTCCAAGAGGAGGAGATGCACAAACGTGCAGCTGTTAGCATTAAGTGCAGGAGAGGGAAGGTGGAAGGAGTTAGCTGAGAATGATATGAGAAGAGAGATAGAAGAGGGTCGAAATGGAACTGGGAACCTCAACACATTTTTTATGGCTAAGTGAATACAAGACCAGTATTTCTGAATAGACTCACAGTTCCACCACATGTGCCCCATAGAACCTCTACCAGAGCTACATTTCCAGCAGGTTGAGGTACAGTGTGGCGTAAATTTAGATAGTTGTATGGGAGTGACATACCAGTGAGCAATGATCTTGTATCTGTTCTTCTGTGACAAAACGTCTCTGGGCAGGTGTTTGTGGGCATTGAAGGTTGCACTCCAGGTCTGCTTGACCAGGAGTTCGACAACCCTAGGTCATCTGACCATTCTCTGGCAAACCATGATAGTGTGGAGGAATCCCCCACGTGCATCATGCTATATAGTTTGGAGAGCATCTTTGACTTATTCATCAGTGAGGAGATGAAGGATTCCATCGCAGACAACTCGCGAGAGAGGGGTCCCAATCGACTCGCTGTGGACACATAGTGACGCACCTGTATGTAACGCCACTCCTCTGCCAAGGGGAGCCTATGGGTCCGGGCAAGGTCCTGTGTATAGACTGCAGGGAGCCTGAGGCTCCCAAGTCACTAAAGGAACAGAGATCTCTAGACGTCCAGGCCCTGAACGCCCGCTTGTCCAAGCCCGGACAAAACTCTGGGTTGCCCACTATATCCAGCAATGGCGAGGTATATGGTGTCCATTTTTCCTGTCCCCCAAGACGCTTCCACATCTATATGATGGATCCCAAAGTAGGAGATGTGCGTAATATTGCAGGGGTAGCAGAATCAGGGGCTAGCAGTAATTGAATGGGAAATATAGAGTTAAAAGGGAAAAGGTGAATGCGGATCCAGTCAGGGGCAGGGCCAGTCATGTGCGCCAATTTGGCCAACACTGTCAACGCGTAATAACTACGAATATCAGGGAGGCCGACTACCCCATACCGCCTACCGCGCATCAGAATTTGTTGCTGACAACTGTGACGCCTCCCCCAAATGAACCTTGAGATGAATCTCTGGAGGCGATCCAAAAAGGAAAGTGGGATCCGGATTGGCAGAGCCTGAAATAGAATATCTTGGGCATAACCACCATCTTCACCAGATTTACACATCCGAACCAAGAGATCCGAAGATCCCGCCAAGCGTCCAAATCAGACTCTACCTGTTGCAGAAGAGGAGGGTAGTTGCATCTGAAAAGATCCGATACCTTTGTGGGGACACGAATCCCCTAGTAAGTAGTAATACAGTCCGAAGACCATGAAAAGGGGAGTACCCCGCGCAACCATATCAGATTGTTCTGGTCAAGATAGACCTGGAGAACTTCAGACTTGGCTAAATTGATCTTAGAGCCGGAAGGAGCTCCAAATTCATCCAGTAAGGTCAGCAACGGTGGTACCAAACTCTCAGAGTCCAAAATCGAAAGAACACATCGTCTCTGTATCCTGACACTTTGTACTCTTCATCAGCGAGACAGATTCCCCGAATATCCGGATGGGGTC
This sequence comes from Rhinophrynus dorsalis, assembly GCA_037306005.1. Taxonomy (NCBI): domain Eukaryota; kingdom Metazoa; phylum Chordata; class Amphibia; order Anura; family Rhinophrynidae; genus Rhinophrynus; species Rhinophrynus dorsalis. Next base: position 132,876,742 of record CM074728.1, read on the forward strand.
TAATAGCACTTAGCAAGGGTTCCAGGACCAAAACATAAAGTTGTGGCAAAAAGGGGCACCCCGACGCATCCCATTGGAAATGGGGAAGGAGTCCGACAGGGTGCCGTTCACCCGAACTCTGGCCTTACGATGCCTATATAATGCCTCAATCCACTGGTGACATCGAGGACCAGATCCTGCTGTGTCCAAGATACCAAAAAGAAAGCCCCAGCTCACCCTGTCAAATGCCTTTTCGGAGTCCAGTGATAGAAATATTGAAGGCGCCTGCAAAAACGTTGCTTTGTGCAGAAGGGCAATCACCTTGGCTGTGTTGTCTCATGCCTGTCGACCCTCCACAAAACCCACTTGATCCAGGTGTCCCAAGCCAGGGATCCAGGGCCGCAGCCTCAGCGCCAAGGCCTTAGCATAAAGTTTCAGAGCTGCATTAAGAAGAGAGATTGACCTATAATTAGCACAGAGGCCTGGGTCCTTATCTCCCTTTGGCAAAACCACGACATGAGCCTCCAATGATTGATCCGGGAAGCCCGTGTGGGTGGATAGTGTATTAAGTCTTGAGCAGTTCTGGAAGAAGGGTAGCCGCAAAATTTTTGTAATAGGAGGCCGGAAAGCCATCCGGGCCAGGGCTTTTGCCCAACTGGAGTCCCCTTAGCACTCTTCCTATCTCCTCTGCTGTGAAATCCACCTCTAATGAGACAACAGTCTTCAGAGACAGGCGAGTCCGCATATGTTTCGCCAAAAACTGTCGAATACGAGCCGTACAAGTTTCAGTATCTGCGATCTTCGCCGTCTCGTGAACATTGTATAACTCCCTATAAGAGTCCCGAAAGACAGCAGATATACGGTCATGAGCAATGTGTGATTTGCCAGCATTGTCCCGAATGATCTTAACATGTGTAGCTACTCTACCTTGTTTATCCAGTCTAGCTAATAAGCATCCTGATATGTTCCCTTGAAGATACGCCTTGTATTTTTACCACATGAACGACTTAAAAGAGTGTGTCTTCAAATGCAAGGAGATATTGGAGCGCAGCGTAGATAGTTCCTGACCCTCAGACGGGGACAGGGAGGACTTATGGCGAACCTCAAGGCATTTCAGGCACATCAGCATGTCATGTAACATCTTAAGACGGAGGCGTTTTTTATGTGCTCCTGCGCGAATGAAGACCCCCTAATGGTAGCTTTGTGAGCCTCCCAGACTATAGGGGCCGATGTTTCTCCATTGTGGTTCACCTCAAAGAATTCATTCAGGTGACCACTGGTCTCCTTCACTTACTCCGCATTCTCCAGAAGGAGTTCGTTCAACTGACGACAGCCAGGTGCTCCTTGGACCCTCAGGTCCACAAAGATAGGCGCTTGGTCGGACAATTTGATACTTCCAATGTCCGAGAGGCTAACCTGGGTCAAGGTGTATTGTTTACAGAGAAACAGATCTATCCGTGAATATTTGTTGTCAGGGTGTGAGAAAAAGGAGTAATCGCGGTCTTGTGGATGCTCAAGGCACCAAATGTCAAAGAGATTATGAGCTGAGTTACATTTTTTGATAGTGGACTTGAGAGAAGAGGATAGTGGAGGCATGCAGTCCAGCAGAGGGTCAAGAGCAAAATTCAGGTCCCCTCCCAGAAGCAAAAACTCCTCTCCAAAAGATTGTAACTTGTCCAGCAGGGAATAAAGAAAAGAGAGCTGGCCCGAGTTAGGAAAATATACATTGACCAGCATGGTTAGGGATGCAAACAGTTTACCCTTAATAAGGAGAAACTGACCATCTGGATCAGCCAGACTGTCAATGTGTTCCCACTGGACAGATCCTATGTATCAGGGTAGCCACCCCCTTACTTTTAGTGTCTGAGGAGCACCATTGTAATGGAAAATGATGGGCAGGGATGAGCGGACCAGATTTCACTGTCGTCCAATACAGGTTACTGGTAACTCTGGAGGCGTCAGTCCCCTTTAAGTAGGCAGGAACATTCTCTAAATGTATGCAGGGGGTGGAGCCTCCCTCCCTCTCAGGCTGCAGTCTACCCAGCCTGCCTCAGAATTGTTTATTCCTGTGTGTGAACACACCAGGTGGAGAACATCTCGTCAGTTTTTAGTTTCTTTTTTATTTTTCTGTCAAATATGGAATACCACCATTAGGCGGGTTACCTTTACTGACAAATGCCCTCTCCAAAGTGGCCAGGGCCTTTTTTTTTTATTTATTATTTAAAAAAAATTAAGCAAGATCAAAGTACTTTAACCACAAAATATACCTTAAAAACACAAATACTGACGTTTAATTAATGAGGAGCACAGTAATACTTACATACACACTACACAGTAATTCACAAAAAAATGGAAAATCCCTGAGGGAAAGAGGGACAATGCCCAACTAAAACTTCCCATTTTGTAGATATTAATGACTGGTCATACATTTTATGCAGTGCCAAAAAAAAATTAACCCATTGGCATAAAATATCACAAGAGAACAAAAAAAATTGAGTGTTTACTTTTTTATTGTTTTCTTTATATTCAATAAAATGTGGGTTATCAAAAGAAAGCCCTAATTGTGCTTGAAAAACTGGTATGGCTGGCTTAGAATACTTAGAGGGAAAACACTGTTGAACAAAGAGAGAGTCAAAAAAAGTCAAAATTGCTCAGGTCCACTCCCAATTTTGCTGGTCCTTAAGGTGTTAAATTTAAAATTCTATAAAAAATTACTTCGGGGGAAAAAAAAATTATCGGGTTCCTTTGAGGTAAGGAGTTTCACAAAGGACATCTCGAACTGCTGTATCCTTCTCAAGATGGGCAATGGACTTGAACTTTGCAGCTGACATCAGTGAAATGGAAAGAGGGGGACTTTAAAACGTTATCTCTCTAAAAATATAAATGTTTTGGAGATGGGACTTGCTTCAGATAATTGTCACGGTGATGCAAGAAAACTCAGGACAACTACTACTAAGTAATACCAACTTTATAAGGCAGCAACAATGAAACAGAAATATCACAATAAACGGTATAAAGAGAAGCGCACAACGGAGCAAGCGACAACTACCAGAAATAGAAGACTGCTTCCGTGTGATTCTCTTGAGATAGGTCCCAGTGATGCGACAAGTAGTAGTCTGCAATGCCACAGGTCCGCACCTGGTAGAAGCCAGACAAAATAGAAAGGCCACCAAGAGTAAGTCTGCCAGAGCCACAAGCCCGCACCAGGTTGGGTATCTAACTTCACAGAAGGCCTCCCAAGAGGATAGTTAAATAGAGCCACAGGTCAGCTCCAGAATGGTTGGTCAGACAAGCCAGAAGTCATGCACGGAGCGGGTAGTCCGCCAGAGCCGCAGGTTTGCACCAGATAGGATATCCACTGAAGCGTTGGTATGCTGGATACCCAGTGGACAGAGCCCCAGGTCAACACCAGAACGGGTAGTCGGACAAGCCAGGAGTCGCACATGGAACGGGTTGTCAGCCAGAGCCCCAGGTCTGCACCAGAATGGTTCTCCAACTAAGCCAAGGGTCATACACGGAGCAGATAGTCAGACAGAGCCACGGGTCAGCACCAGGTCGGGTAGTCCAGGCAGTTTAAGTACAGTGGTAGGCAGAAAGAGTAGTGAAAAACATGTCTGTCCATTTAAATGGAGCGCATGTCCATGCCTTTGGACGTGCGCCCATAGCTGACGTCACCAGCCAAGCCGGGACACCGACAGCAGAAGTGACAGGAGCCGTGCATGGAATGGCCAGGGTGAGCCTCCAGGATGCGGGACGTGGCCAAGCAGTGACAGAGGTTCAGGATGCGGCTGGATCCACTGGAAGATTAATCCCGCTGCACAGGTACCCTGACAATAATTTAATTTTTTAAATATCTCGAAACGCGTTAGGCTATTGATATTTTATTTTGATACCATATCTCCTAGTATAGAAGTGCTTTACATCTGTGTCTGCTCCAGCTTTTGGCCGAGTTTGGGAGCCGGCATATAGGGTAACTGACGTGGGTCAGTTACAATAGTCGGTGGAGTGCACTTTGAAGCAGGAGTAATCGGTTCTATTTATTTATTTATTTTTATTTAATATGTCCTATTTATATTTTATATTGCTTGATTAAATATTTTATACTACTGACCCCTTGGAATATAATCATTTACTATTACTGATGGAATAATACTGTATGAAGCGATGAGCTCCAGAATTGATGGGAGAATCGCAAGTAGTAACGGGACATAGTGCAGGATTGGAGAGAGAGCTGATACAAAGTTTCCCACTGGAAAGTGTGATATATTGTTACATATTTGACAATACTACACTGTGTAAAGGGGAAACTTTGTGCTCTCTCCTATACCGCCGAGTAAGGAAGAAAAGATAGACCCAACATATACATATATTTGCAATATCGTGAGATCTGGAGGAGATATAGAGAGAGACTGCAGACCTCCATACTTGAAGGAGCAGGATAAAGCTTGCCTGTGAGTAAGTGAGATATTACATTTTATCTGGTGTGAATTATCGATTACTGATACCAGTTTATTTGTGTTTTTACATATTGTGTGACTATATCGTTGGAATCCTATCAACCTCTGGGAGAAGAGAAGACGTTGTATGAACCGAGATCTACGCACTAACTGATAATTATTATATGATGTGTGTGTGTATATATATATATATATATATATATATATATATATATATATATATATATATATAATATAAATTAGCGAGCGACATAAAGGAGCTTTCACCAGGTCGCTGTGATGAAAAGGACAACATGAGAATCTCACCCTGCATCAAAGCGCAAGATTCTCATGTTGCCTATGTAAACGTTGCTTCAACCCACCCTGCAGCAAACATTTTAGTGCTCGCATACCTTATCTGATTGTATTCTGTAAGGGGAGGCTGGCTGCAGGATCCTTGGCACTGGGAGGGGCGGATGCAGCACGGGCAGAGAAAAGTGGCACTCAAAGGGTTTCTTGAACTCAGAGGCTTTAACTATGCTAAGGTACGCGGGCACTAAAATGTTTGCTGTGGGTTGGGTTGAAGTGACGTTTAAGGAGGTGATGTGAGAATCTTGCTCTTTGATGCAGGGTGAGATTCTCATATTGTCCTTGTCATCATGGCAACCTGGTTAAAGCACCTTTATGTTGCATGCTCTTTTGTGTGTGACATTTTCAAACTGAACCATATATAATATACTTCATAAAAACTTTAAAAGTAAAACGTAACAAATAATTTAATTTTCTCTGTCGTCCAATACAGGTTACTGGTAACTCTGGGAGGCGATCCGCCCCTTAGTAGGCAGGAACTATTCTCAAAGTGTATGCAGGGGGTGGAGCCTCCCTTCCCTCCTTGGCTGCAGCTAGCCAATCAGCTCCAGAAAGATTTGTCCCTCTGTGAAGACGACACCAGGCTGAGAACAGTTCTGCTATAGCTTTAGAATCTTTTTTATTTTCTGTTAGATATGGAATACCACCATTAGGTGGATTACCATAACTGACAATGCCCTTAGATGTGTCTAGCTCAGTATCCAGGTGCTTTTTGTGGACCCTGAGGGGGAAAATCTTGATTCCAAGTGCTTCCCCAGGAGTTACCCACTGAGGTACCTCTTGCTCCATGGTAATCTGAAGACAGAAGATCTGCAGGAAAGGTGAGCTACCCTTTGAGTGCTGCAGGTCCACTTGTCCCACAGTGCCCCTCCGCACAGGGGTGTATTCCTGGAGTTCCTATTGCACACTCCTGCACTCACTGGGGATATCTGTATGTATGTTTGGGTGTTTGGAGCAGGTTTATGTGGTAACTTAACCCTTTAACTGCTGGTTTGGCACGTTATGGGGGGGTTATGTCACTTCCTACTGGGTTAGTGTGTTTTTGGTACCCTCACATGATCTATTGATGTTTCACATCTTTTTATGTTTTACTTTAATATTTGTAAAAATTGAGTACTGCACCTTTAAGGCGCGCTTTACCTCATAGACGCCATTGGTCCATTCACCTCTGTGGGACTATACTGTTTGGGACGTGTATCTGCAACCATTTAACCTAGCGACTTCAGAGATGGCTCATTTTACTTGTCTACCCTTGCTCTATCAACCGGTTCATGTTTCTAGAGTGTTGGGGGGCTCAGGGGGTTTCGGGCACTGTTTAGGGTACTTTTTGGGAAAAAATACATTTCCCATGGGCACTTGCTTGCTCCCTTGTTTCTGATTGGCTCCCGCCGTGGCAGCCATTTTGTGAGCGTTTCTGGGCGAGTATCCTACGCAGGGCTTGGACTCTCCTTCTCTCCTCTGCAGATTAACTCTTCTCCTGCCAGATAATATTTTAGCGATTTCTGGGGTGAAACTTTAATCCTACACGCTATAATTGGGTGATTTATTTAACAGTTGGTTATTTTGACACTGTGAGAATGTCTGTACCGCTGGAGCTTGGGGCTAGACCTAAGACTAAGGAGGCTGGGGTCTCTGCATCCCCCATTGCACATTACTCTTCCTGTCACTCAAGACTACCTAGAGAATTCTCAGGTCACTTATGCCCAGCATGTTCTGATGTCCCTGACACCATTCCAGGTACCTCCAGCCATGCCATAGAGCCAGAGTTCAAGGCTGCGACTAGGGACCTTAGGTCCACATTGCAACTCTTTCTATCCCAGTTACAGGGGGCCTTTCAGTGTTGGCAGGCCCCCTCCTCAGTCAGGTCTTCCCTGCCTAAACCACAGGGAGTACCTGACATGTCAGATTCCTCTGAGGAGCAACTGCTGGTAGACTCAGATGTTGAGGAATGTTCTGTGATGGAGTCCTCTCACTTTCTTGGGGACCCTTTTGAGGCTGATCCTGAACCCTCCGCTGAGGGCTGTATTAACTACTCTTAACATTCCCCTAGTTCAAGAGGTCCCTTCTGATCCCTCTGATGTATTCCAGGAGCCTGCTAAGCAAGGGTTTCCACCATGTCTGTGGTGGCTAGACGAGCTCTTTGGCTCAAGATTTGGTCTGCTGACACTGCTTCTAAGAAAGCCTTACTTTCCTTACCTTTTCAGGGTACCTCTTTCTTTGGGCCAGACCTTAAGGATCTGATTAGTGAGGCCCCAGGGGGTAAGAGTACTCTTCTCTCCTTGCCGCTTAAGCGTAACTATTTATTTTGTTCCTTTCAGAATAAGACGTCTGGCGAACCAGACTGTTCCCTCAGCTCCGCGTACCTCCTCCAAGCCCAAACATCAATGGAAGCCCAAGGTCTCCTCCAAGCCCAAAGCTTCGGCATGACTCGCTGAACCAGGGTCCGTACTCCGCTATGGGTGGTTGTCTGCGACACTATCACAGCTTTTGGGAGGACTCTGTGACGGGCCCATGAGTTTTACAAGTAGTGACTGAAGGGTATAAGATCCCTTTCATTTCTCATCTTCCCTTTCACTTTCATCCTTCTCATACTCCACAAGGTACAGAGAAATGCTGTCTGTTCGACAGCACTGTTCAGGCTCTTCTGGACTAGGATGTTCTAAAGCCAGTGCCAATCCAGGACAGGGGTTCAGGTTTCTACTCAAACCTCTTTGTAGTTGCCAGAAAGGATGGCGGTTGTCGCCCTATTTTGGACTTGAAGGATCTCAATTGCTTTGACCCTTGAGTCTCTACGCACAGCGATTGCTGCCATGTCCCCGGGGGAATTCCTTGCTTCTCTGGATCTTCAGGACACGTATTTACACATTGCCATCCATCCAGAGAGCCGGCAGTACCTCTGGTTTGCCTGCGACAGGGGACATTTTCAGTTCTCAGCCCTTCCATTTGGTCTGACGACTGCTCCTCAGGTCTTCAACTGTGTCCTGGGTGCCTTGATATCCGTCCTCCACCGGAACAGCATCAAAGTTACTCCATACATGGACAACTTACTTCTGAAGGCCTCCTCTGCGGAACTCCTTCATCAGCAAGTTCAGAACTGTATTCAGGCTCTCGACCATCACGGATGGATCATCAATTGGACAAGTCAGATCTTGTCCCATCCCAGCATCTGGTCTTCCTGGGCCTTCTCTTCGACACTCAGAAGAGCATGGATGATGGATGCCAAACTCTCTGGCTGGGGGGTGCAGTCCTGGGTCGCTTGAGCGCTCGGGGTCGGTGGTCTCCGGAGGAGTCCATCCTTCCGATCAACATTTTGCAGCTTCGGGCGATATTTCATGCCCTGCAACATTGGACATCTCAGCTACAAGACTGTCCGGTCCGAGTGGAGTCCGACAACGCCACGGCCGTGGCTTACATCAACAAGCAAGGTGGAACAAGAAGTCTTGCTGCTTGGTTAGAGGTCAAGGCTATTTTGTCCTGGGCAGAAGAGCACGTACCTGCTATATCTGCAGTGCACATTCCAGGCGTAGACAATGTCATGGCAGACTTCCTCAGTCGACACACAGTGGGCAGCGGAGAGTGGGATTTGCATCCCGAGGTGTTCCAACTCATTGGTCAGCGATGGGGTCCCCCTCACATCGACCTGATGGCTAAGAGACACAACAGGAAGGTTCCAGTGTTCTGCTCTCGGTGGTGGTACCCTCTGGCTCTAGCAGTGGATGCAGTGTCCATTCCTTGGGTCTTTCCTCTGGCTTACGTCTTTCCTCCCCTCCCCATGTTGCACAGGGTGTTGCGGAAATTACGACTGGAATGTTGCCCAGTCATTCTGATAGCTCCGTACTGGCCTCCTCAATCTTGGTTTCTGGAGCTCCTGGATCTGTCAGTGGCAGAGCTCTTTCGGCTCCCCTATCGTCCAGACCTCCTTCTGCAGGGTTACCTGTGGAAGGAGGATGTTCATCGTCTAGCTTTGACAGCTTGGAAATTGAATCCTCAGTATTGAAGAAGAAGGGCTTCTCTTCCGGTGTGGTGGCTACTATGCTCAGTGCCCGCAAGCCTGTTTCTTCCAAGATCTACCATCGTGTCTGGTCGACTTTTCTGTCCTGGTGCGCTGACAAGGACCTGTCTCAGGACTTTGATCTTCCTGCGGACCTGGCCTTTTTGCAGAACGGTTTGGATAAGGGCCTCAGTTTCAGTTCCCTTAAGGTTCAGACTTCTGCTCTCTCTGTTTTCTTTCAGAGACGCATTGCCATCCTTCCTGATGTCAAGATTTTCTTCTAGGGTGTTGCTCATACTTATCCTGTTTTCAAGTCTCCCACTCCTCAGTGGGATCTTAACTTGGTTTTGGGCGTCCTTCAGCGCCCTCCCTTTGAGTCTTTGGCTACTATTCCTCTACGCCTGTTGACGTGGAAAATGGCCTTTCTCCTTGCGATTGTGTCACCGTGTCGTGGAGTTACATGCTCTGTTCTGTGAACCACCCAAGGCGGTGCTTCGCACTTCTAAGGAGTTTCTACCGAAGGGGGTCTCTGAGTTCCACATCAGTCAGGAGATTGTGGTGCCCTCTTTCTGTCCTGACCCCACCTCTTCAAGGAGAGGGATCTCCACTTGCTAGACGTGGTGCTTTGTCTCAAGTTTTATGTGCATTGCACTGAGTCTATCAGGCAATCTGACTCACTGTTCGTGATTCCTAAGGGTCTTAGGGCAGGAAGACCTGCATCCAAGGTGACTATTGCTTTTTGGATCAAGTCCACTCTTTGCAAGGCTTATGAGATGAGGAAGAAGCCTGTCCCTTTCAGAGTCACGGCTCATTCTACTTGATCTATTGGGGCCTCTTGGGCTTACAAGAATCAGGCCTCCGCTGATCAGTTGTGCAAGGCTGCCACCTGGTTGTCTCTGCACACCTTTTCGAAGCACTACCGTGTGGATGTGTTTGCATCAGCTGATGCCAGCTTTGGGAGGAAAATCCTGGAGACTGTATTGCCTGTCTAGGACTTTCCTTGGTTCTTAGTGCTTCCTTCTCTGTTGAACCCTGTTGGTTCTCGTTCAGTGTGCTGTGTAAGTTCCTGGGGTGCCGCTACCCCTGTTTGTATCCGTTGACACTTCAGTTTTTGTTGGGCTATCTCTGATCTGATGGTTCATATGTGTTCTGGTGACTTTGGGGGCCTTGCGCCTGGTCCTTGCCTTCTTCCCACCTCTGGGAAACTTAATGGTTGGACGTCCCAGAGTTACCAGTAACCTGTATTTGATGACAGAGAAAAGAGTATTTTAGTCTTACCTGTTAAATCCTTTTCTCTTAGTCCATACAGGTTACTGGTCTCCCACCCTGTCAAGAGACCATGCTTGGCTCTCCTGTGGCAGACCGTGGGGGTCCTTCAGGGTCATGCTCACAGGAGTCTTCCCTTCTACTATCTAGTCATACTTAGTGTCTCAAATCTTTCTGGAGCTGAATGGCTAGCTGCAGCCAAGCTGCATACACTTTGAGAATTGTTCCTGCCTACTAAGGGGCGGATTGCCTCCCAGAGTTACCAGTAACCTTTATGGATTAAGAGAAAAGGATTTAACAGGCAAGACCAAAATCCTCTTATATAAACAAGACATGGGTAGGTAGGGCAGGACTCAGGCTTACAATCAAAATGACCGCATAATAAATACACACACACACACACACACACACACACACACACACACACACACACACACACACACACACACACACACACACACACACACACACACACACCTGTCAAAGAAAAAAAAAAAAAAAAAAAGGTGGCTCGGATAACAATGCTTTTTGACTGTCAAAACAAGCAATACATTAAATGTTTATACGGTAGTATGGACTTTTAAAGAAATAAAAATCAGTGGAAAGTAAGGATATATGTAAATTAAAAATTATATTTTTGAATATATAGGGGGGTGTTTATAAATTTGTACAAAATACTGAAATTTTTTATAAATAATATATATGTGCAAATATGAATACATTGATAATGTGTAAATTAATGCATTTTTATATTTTGACCTTAAATGTGTGAGACATGACATCAAGAATAATGAAAAAATTGGTAGTGTCAATACATTTAAATATATAATTGTGTGTAATTGTTAATAGAAATTTACTGAAGACTAATGTGGTCCCAGTTTTGCATAAATACATATACAAACCAAACACGCCAATAAAAATAATACATTTTTTTTTACTTGTACTCAAATATTCTCTATCACCACATTATATATATATTTCGCCTATATAATAAAAGGCCAGAAAGTTTGTCATGATGCAGTAATGCAGAGTAGAGACTGCCCGCGTTCGGCCAATCTCTACAGCACATGATTGCATTGCGTGGAGCAGTGAGGTAACGGCAGTACGCAGAGCAGGTCTGGGTAATGTTAACCCTTTGAGTGCCAGAAGGGTACGCAATGCATTGTTGTGTACCCCTCTGGCACTCAAAGGGTTAAGAGGCCAGTCCTACTCTGCGTACTGCCGTTATCTCACTGCTCCACGGCCCGTGCTTTTACTCTAGTATAAATATAATATAAGAATACACCTTACACCTGACTCTGCAATTTCCTTTTTTGACTCAGAATTCCTACAGGTCTTTAATACCCATGCCCCTCCTAGGAAGATTAGGGTAAGAGGGCCCATCTACCCTGGGTCTCTGCTGACCTGTTTGAATTATACAGTTTCAGAGATGCATTGTGGATAAAAAGTAAACAAACTGGCTCCGCTAATGATCACACTACATATAGGCAATTGTGGAATACTTGCTCAAAGCAAACAAAAGTAGCAAAAGTTCAATATTTTTCTGACAACTTGAACAATAACGTTTCAAAACCAGCCAACGTCTGGAAGGTTATTAAAACCTCTACAACCCTCCAAACCACTCTTACCCCTCAGCTATACCCATAGGCAAATAAACAATACAGTGCCCCTTAGCCATAACGAATGCATTTATTAACTACTTTGTTGGATGTGCCACCACTCTGATCACATAAGACAAAAGTAATTCTGAAGTAGAAACATGCACAGATCAGATTATATCACCTGCTGCTGCCTGGTCTAATGATGATAATGAACTGAATTTCATGCCGGTAAATGAGAGTGAAATATGACCACCTCCTTAACCCAAAAATGAAATCGCAATCTGGCCCAAACAACTACCATCAATGTTGTTAAAGCTCAGTGCCTCGGACACTACCTACCCTATTACAACCCTAATTAATGCCTCCCTGTCATCTGGGTATACGCCCAAAGCCTGGAAAGTAGCTAGAGTTGTGCCTATCTACAAAAGTGGTCTGTAATTTCATACTACATTTTTATTCCCAATGTCCCTACTCCTCATATTGGCTAAAATCCTAGAGAAATGTGTCCATGTGTAGCTATATATAAGTATTACTGGCTGACTAGTTTTTTCACCCCCTTCAATCAGGCTTTCATTCAAATCACACTACAATCACTGCCCTCCTAAAGGTAACCAATGATATCCAGGTGTGGAAAATGGTGACATTACTGAAGCTAATTTCCTAGATTTTGCAAAGGCCTTTGATACAGTAGAGTAGACCATAGTATTCTGATAAGTAAACTCCAAAGTTCAGGATTGGGTAATCATTCTCTGAACTGGTTCCGATCCTATTTATCAGACAGAATGCAATATGTGTCTATTGCTGACAGTACCTCCCTTCAGTTCAGAGTTACAAGTGGAGTTCCCCAAGGCTCCGTCCTTGGCCCTCTTCTATTTTCTCTGTTTATAAATGATCTGCCCATGGTTTGCAAAGCATCTTCTGTACACTTGTATGCAGATGACACTAATATATGCAAACAATTCAAAGGTATCACAACTGGAGGGCATCTTACAGCATGATTTCTCTGAAGTTAAAAGACTGATAGCAAAGAATAAACCATTCCTAAACACTGACAAAACGGTCACAATGTTATTTGATACAAAGCATAAACTGCATAATCTCTGCAATACCAATCTATCCGTTGTAACAGAGTCTAATCATAAACTGGCCACAGTGGACTCCTACAAATATCTTGGTATGTGGCTTAACCCCATCCTCACTTTTGGTCTTCTTATTGATAAATTAATGTCCAAACTTTATTCCAAAATAGGTGCTCTGTTTAGAAACAAATCCTGTTTAAATCCTCTGGTAAGAATACTATTGGGATATAAAGTGTGCTCCTGCGCCATAAATCCATCTTGCTAAGACTGACACTCTGTATAACTCATTATGCCACTTTATCCTTCAATGTAATTACACAACTCATCATTGTGATATGTATGAAGAACTAAATTGGCTAACACTTGAATCTAGACGCGTGCCCTTCACCTCTCTTGCATGGTTCATAACCGCTTCTCTAGAAAACTACCACACTACCTGAGCAGTTTGCTCACTCCTGCTCTCCATACCAACTATAACCTCTGCTCCACTGCTAACGACTCAGAGTATACCACATTTCAAGAAAGAAGCTGGTCAATCTGCCTTTTCATTCAGAGCTCAAAGTCTGAAATAACCTACCTGAAACATTTTTAGTATATATATATATATATATATATATGTGTGTGTGTTTGTATTATGTCTCTGTATTTGTGCAAATATGCAGCTATTGCTGTAAACAATCCAGGACATACCTGAAAACGAGAGAAATCTCAATGTATTCTTCCTGGTAAGACAGTTTCTAAATAAATAAAATAAAGCACTTCGGCTCATAGTTTGCATTTTATAATCCAGTATGCTTCATGATGTTTCAGTCTTTTGATTTTATTAGCTCCCCATATTTGTTCAATCAGTGTGATCGTAAGGTGGCGTCTAGGGAATGGAGCGGGAGATCGTGGGCTACAATTGCTTGACTGTGCAGCGCACTTGGCCGTATAATGTTGCAGCTACAAAGCTGGAAAACTCCCTCCATAAGAGGTGGTGAATGTTCAGGATGATCAAGCAGTGATTGTGTAAGCTCTAGTGTAGGGGAAAGAGTGCAACTAGGTTGTATGGCTAGAAAGGTTAGCTAGCGAGTTCGAGTCTGTAGCTAAGATAAGCAACAGCACAAGTGCCTGGCAGAGACACGATGAGGATACAGCTAGCAGGATACTCTGCAATGGGAGCAGGGTAGGTAGGAAGCAGGATGATAGAAGCACCTACAGGGATCTAGACAGTAAGAGTAGTCGTACAGGCCCAGTTGAAAACAGACAGGTGAGTAGTTGACAGGCCAGGTCAAACACTGGGAAGCAGCAGAGTAGTCGTAAAAGTCGGGTCAAACACAGAGAAGCAATCTGAATAGCAATAAATATATTCACAGGTAAGAAGCATAGCACTCAAGACTGGGCACAGAAATGCCAGATAGCGTTCCTGTGAAAAGTGAGACTTATAAGAGAGCATAGGTAAGAGTGACAGGAAGAGAAAATGAAATTGTGGTCAGACACTGACACTTCATGGACAGGCACAATGGATCCCTATTCTGCACTGAGGCAATGGCTTGATACGCAATGGAGGGCAAATCCCTTTTCTACGTTACAGTGATGTTAGCTGAACCTTGATCTAAGGGCTTGCGTAATACACCTTACACACTGTAGTCCACACAAACATTCAAAATGTAAACAACAAATGACGCAAATTCTAAAATGATCAGATGGAATAAACTTCTCCAGTGACCTTAGATTGGAATTCTTTAACCTGCCAACACGTTATAAAAAAAGTATTATGTTTATTAGGTTCAATTATTATTCTTAAGTCTTCGCTATCTTATACCAAAAACATGGTTTGATATCTATAATGCCTTTTAGGATTGAATCTAGCCTCCGGACATTCTAGTGTCTTTTAAAGACACTCCATAGTCTTATAGTTATTTCTAGTGGTAAACCCAGTTTTATTCTTCTAAGAATGGCTAATGTTCTTCTTAGAGTGACTATTGTCCCTTAAAATCTCTATCTAGCCCTATTCTATCCTTTTCAACCAATTCAGGAGGAAAACCCTGATCAAGAAATTTATTTAGCAAGATTTGTGATTGTCATAATCTACCAAATTATACAATTACATCTTATGCTCCTGGACTGGCTGAAGGGGACATTATTCTTTCTAACTATATGATCACTCAAAGTTTAAAAAAAATAAAAAATGTCAACTTGCTTAACGTTTTGAGTGCCCTAATGGTATGTAACATATTTCAAAACAATGTGTTGCATACCACTCTGGCACTCAAGGGGTAAAAAAAGGGTTCAAGAACCTATACTGAAATCTTCATCAACAAAAAGCTGATGAACCTTAGCCGTGAGCTGAATGTCCATATCGTTATTGTTAAAGTGTTAGTAATGTCTATATTTTATAAACTCTACTATTGCAGCTATTATAAAATGAAATTAAACATTTCCCTCGATGGTTAGAGAGATATAGAAGGCTAACGTTCCCCGCTCCCTCTGCTTTCCCTGACGTCTGCTGTAAGCTGACACCAGGATATCCTGGTCCCGGGACAAGCAAGTGGCTCTTCAGCAGAGCCAAAATAGCAAAATGTAAAAAGAAATACTTAAATGGAAGTCAACAAAGCGTGCCTGTAAACCAACATTTATTTTTCCCCACACAATCATATACACATATTTCTCTTACACTTACAAGGGGCACATCATTACTTCCATTTTCTTTGGTTTAATTCTCATTTGGTTTCAATTTATTTTATGCTTCGTTTCCATTCACATACATCAATATCTTATTCATAGACACATGAGGTATCTCACACACACACACACACACACACACACACACTAATTTTACAGGAACAAGTGGGACAACATCACTTATTTTCATTTCTATTTATTTCATATTTTATTAGCCTTATTATTCATTCAGTGTGTTAAAGGAGAACTACCACCGCACATAAAGTTTCCTGCGATTAATTTTCCATCTGCCGATGGCCAGGCAACAGCGCTTTAGAAGAATCTGCGCACCTGTGCCATCAGTCCCTTCCGGCACCTGAAGGTACGAAGCAATGCCTTGTAGAGAAGACGGCACAGGCGCGCAGACATCTCTATGCTAATATGTCTGTGCTGTTTCCTGGCAGTCAGTCTTGGGAGCAGTAGGAATTCTCAATAAGGAGGTATTTATTCTGGTAACTGGTACTGTTGATCAGCTAGTCGCCAGATGGGTGATTCATTGCGGAAAACTTTGTGGGGTGGTAGTTCCCCTTTAACACATTGCAAGAATGAAGAAGAAAGAAAACAGCACAGAAGAAATTCCTCTAAGTGTAGTATCTTTTGAACTGGATAACCTTCACCATGTGCTCTACAAGAAATGGACTCACTTGTTTGAGAGGTTAAGACTGTCTCTCGGTTTAAAAGCATCCCTGGTACACAACCCCAGGACAGTTACTCTTCTCTGTCAGTGGGTCACCATCTTTCCTTGGTATGGCTTCTCCACACAATACACTCCGGTCCTCCACAGTGGGTCTTTTCTTTTCAGGCTTTTTTTAGGGGAATCTTCCTTCTTGACATTATATTGGATCACAATAGTGATATTTTTTACATGGGCATCTTATTTTAAGAATGCATAAGGGCACGGGTCCTATTCGGTTTGTTTGAAGGTTTATTCCAGTATTAAAAAAATAAATAAATAAAGGCGGCTTACTTTATCATTCAGTTACTCTTGAACTTCAACTCTTGACAGTATTGAAATAACACTTTCTATGAATGAATTACTATGAAGCTGCTGTTTTGGTGAAACATTACTATCCCTTTAACATTCAAAATCTTGTCCTGGTGATGGGCAGTTTGACGCATAGAGGATGGTGTCTTCAGATTTTTTTGAGGTTTCTTTCCATAAAAACGTGATAGACTATATGTTATGTTAACATTCTTTGAACTGTCCCAGCTGCTGAACATACATGATCATCTTGTTGTCTTTTGATGGTGATTTGATTCACTTCTTCCTTATACTTAGGTTTCCTAAGTTATTGTTCATCACAGTACATCGTTCCAGAGGATGGTCCAATTTAACAAACAGGCGATGAGATATTTCTTTTAAATATCTGGACTCTGCACGGCTGCTTTCCTTCATATTATATATAGCGGGTGGAGGAGGGATATATGGGGTAGGATTAGGGAGGAGTTTTAGTTTACACCTAGTCAGAGGAAGGTAATCTAGATATACTGGGTGGAGAAGGGGTGCATAGGGTGGAAAATACTCTAGATATACTGTGTGGACGAGGGGTGCATAGGGTAGGATTAGGGAGGAAGGTAATCTAGAGATTCTGGGTGGAGGAGGGGTGCATAGGGAAGGATTAGGGAGGAAAGTACTCTAGATATACTGGGTGGAGGAAGGGCGCATAGGGTAGGATTAGGGAGGAAAGTACTCTAGATATACTGGGTGGAGGAGGGGTGCATAGGGTAGGATTAGGTTGGAAGGTACTCTAGATATACTGGGTGGAGGAGGGGCGCATAGGGTAGGATTAGGGAGGAAGGTACTCTAGATATACTGGGTGGAGGAGGGGCGCATAGGGAAGGATATACTGGGTGGAGGAAGGGCGCATAGGGTAGGATTAGGGAGGAAAGTACTCTAGATATACTGGGTGGAGGAGGGGTGCATAGGGTAGGATTAGGTTGGAAGGTACTCTAGATATACTGGGTGGAGGAGGGGCGCATAGGGTAGGATTAGGGAGGAAGGTACTCTAGATATACTGGGTGGAGGAGGGGTGCATAGGGTAGGACTAGGGAGGAAGGTAATCTAGAGATTCTGGGTGGAGGAGGGGTGCATAGGGAAGGATTAGGGAGGAAAGTACTCTAGATATACTGGGTGGAGGAAGGGCGCATAGGGTAAGATTAGGGAGGAAAGTACTCTAGATATACTGGGTGGAGGAGGGGTGCATAGGGTAGGATTAGGGAGGAAGGTACTCTAGATATACTGGGTGGAGGGGGGTGCATAGGGTAGGATTAGGGAGGAAGGTACTCTAGATATACTGGGTGGAGGAGGGGTGAATAGGGTAGGATTAGGGAGGAAGGTACTCTAGATATACTGGGTGGAGGAGGGGTGCATAGGGTAGGATTAGGGAGGAAGGTACTCTAGATATACTGGGTGGAGGAGGGGTGAATAGGGTTGGATTAGGGAGGAAGGTACTCTAGATATACTGGGTGGAAGAGGGGTGCATAGGGTAGGATTAGGGAGGAAGGTACTCTAGATATACTGGGTGGAGGAGGGGTGCATAGGGTAAGATTAGGGAGGAAGGTACTCTAGATATACTGGGTGGAGGAGGGGTGAATAGGGTTGGATTAGGGAGGAAGGTACTCTAGATATACTGGGTGGAAGAGGGGTGCATAGGGTAGGATTAGGGAGGAAAGTACTCTAGATATACTGGGTGGAGGAGGGGTGAATAGGGTAGGATTAGGGAGGAAGGTACTCTAGATATACTGGGTGGAGGAGGGGTGCATAGGGTAGGATTAGGGAGGAAGGTACTCTAGATATACTGGGTGGAGGAGGGGTGAATAGGGTTGGATTAGGGAGGAAGGTACTCTAGATATACTGGGTGGAAGAGGGGTGCATAGGGTAGGATTAGGGAGGAAAGTACTCTAGATATACTGGGTGGAGGAGGGGTGAATAGGGTAGGATTAGGGAGGAAAGTACTCTAGATATACTGGGTGGAGGGGGGGTGCATAGGGTAGGATTAGGGAGGAAGGTACTCTAGATATACTGGGTGGAGGAGGGGTGCATAGGGTAGGATTAGGGAGGAAGGTACGCTAGATATACTGGGTGGAGGAGGGGTGCATAGGGTAGGATTAGGGAGGAAGGTACGCTAGATATACTGGGTGGAGGAGGGGTGCATAGGGTAGGATTAGGGAGGAAGGTACTCTAGATATACTGGGTGGAGGGGGGGTGCATAGGGTAGGATTAGGGAGGAAAGTACTCTAGATATACTGGGTGGAGGAGGGGCGCATAGGGTAGGATTAGGGAGGAAGGTACTCTAGATATACTGGGTGGAGGAGGGGTGCATAGGGTAGGATTAGGGAGGAAGGTACTCTAGATATACTGGGTGGAGGAGAGGTGCATAGGGTAGGATTAGGGAGGAAGGTACTCTAGATATACTGGGTGGAGGAGGGGCGCATAGGGTAGGATTAGGGAGGAAGGTACTCTAGATATACTGGGTGGAGGAGGGGGGGCGCATAGGGTAGGTTAGGTTGGAAGGTACTCTAGATATACTGGGAGGAGGAGGGGCGCATAGGGAAGGATTAGGGAGGAAGGTACTCTAGATATACTGGGTGGAGGAGGGGGGGCGCATAGGGTAGGTTAGGTTGGAAGGTACTCTAGATATACTGGGAGGAGGAGGGGCGCATAGGGTAGGATTAGGGAGGAAGGTACTCTAGATATACTGGGTGGAGGAGGGGGGGCGCATAGGGTAGGTTAGGTTGGAAGGTACTCTAGATATACTGGGAGGAGGAGGGGCGCATAGGGTAGGATTAGGGAGGAAGGTACTCTAGATATACTGGGTGGAGGAGGGGCGCATAGGGTAGGATTAGGGAGGAAGGTACTCTAGATATACTGGGTGGAGGAGGGGCGCATAGGGTAGGATTAGGGAGGAAGGTACTCTAGATATACTGGGTGGAGGAGGGGCGCATAGGGTAGGATTAGGGAGGAAGGTACTCTAGATATACTGGGTGGAGGAGGGGTGCATAGGGTAGGATTAGGGAGGAAGGTACTCTAGATATACTGGGTGGAGGAGGGGTGCATAGGGTAGGATTAGGGAGGAAGGTACTCTAGATATACTGGGTGGAGGAGGGGCGCATAGGGTAAGATTAGGGAGGAAGGTACTCTAGATATACTGGGTGGAGGAGGGGTGCATAGGGTAGGATTAGGGAGGAAGGTACTCTAGATATACTGGGTGGAGGAGGGGTGCATAGGGTAGGATTAGGGAGGAAGGTACTCTAGATATACTGGGTGGAGGAGGGGTGCATAGGGTAGGATTAGGGAGGAAGGTACTCTAGATATACTGGGTGGAGGAGGGGTGCATAGGGTAGGATTAGGGAGGAAGGTACTCTAGATATACTGGGTGGAGGAGGGGCGCATAGGGTAAGATTAGGGAGGAAGGTACTCTAGATATACTGGGTGGAGGAGGGGTGCATAGGGTAGGATTAGGGAGGAAGGTACTCTAGATATACTGGGTGGAGGAGGGGCGCATAGGGTAGGATTAGGGAGGAAAGTACTCTAGATATACTGGGAGGAGGAGGGGTGCATAAGGTAGGATTAGGGAGGAAGATACTCTAGATATACTGGGAGGAGTGGTGCATAGGGTAGGATTAGGGAGGAAGGTACTCTAGATATACTGGGTGGAGGGGGGTGCATAGGGTAGGATTAGGGAGGAAGGTACTCTAGATATACTGGGTGGAGGAGGGGCGCATAGGGTAAGATTAGGGAGGAAAGTACTCTAGATATACTGGGTGGAGGAGGGGTGCATAGGGTAGGATTAGGTTGGAAGGTACTCTAGATATACTGGGTGGAGGAGGGGTGCATAGAGTAGGATTAGGGAGGAAAGTACTCTAGATATACTGGGTGGAGGAGGGGTGCATAGGGTAGGATTAGGGAGGAAGGTACTCTAGATATACTGGGTGGAGGAGGGGTGAATAGGGTAGGATTAGGGAGGAAGGTACTCTAGATATACTGGGTGGAGGAGGGGCGCATAGGGTAGGATTAGGGAGGAAGGTACTCTAGATATACTGGGTGGAGGAGGGGTGGATAGGATTAGGGAGGAAGGTACTCTAGATATACTGGGTGGAGGAGGGGTGCATAGGGTAGGATTAGGGAGTAAGGTAATCTAGAGATTCTGGGTGGAGGAGGGGTGCATATGGTAGGATTAGGGAGGAAGGTACTCTAGATATACTGGGTGGAGGAGGGGCGCATAGGGTAGGATTAGGGAGGAAGGTACACTAGATATACTGGGTGGAGGAGGGGCGCATAGGGTAGGATAAGGGAGGAAAGTACTCTAGATATACTGGGTGGAGGAGGGGTGCATAGGGTAGGATTAGGGAGGAAAGTACTCTAGATATACTGGGTGGAGGAGGGGCGCATAGGGTAGGATTAGGGAGGAAGGTACTCTAGATATACTGGGTGGAGGAGTGGTGCATAGGGTAGGATTAGGGAGTAAGGTAATCTAGAGATTCTGGGTGGAGGAGGGGTGCATAGGGTAGGATTAGGGAGGAAAGTACTCTAGATATACTGGGTGGAGGAGGGGTGCATAGGGTAGGATTAGGGAGGAAGGTACTCTAGATATACTGGGTGGAGGAGGGGTGCATAGGGTAGGATTAGGGAGGAAGGTACTCTAGATATACTGGGTGGAGGAGGGGTGCATAGGGTAGGATTAGGGAGGAAGGTACTCTAGATATACTGGGTGGAGGAGGGGTGCATAGGGTAGGATTAGGGAGGAAGGTACTCTAGATATACTGGGTGGAGGAGTGGTGCATAGGGTAGGATTAGGGAGGAAAGTACTCTAGATATACTGGGTGGAGGAGGGGCGCATAGGGTAGGATTAGGGAGGAAGGTACACTAGATATACTGGGTGGAGGAGGGGTGCATAGGGTAGGATTAGGGAGGAAGGTACTCTAGATATACTGGGTGGAGGAGGGGTGCATAGGGTAGGATTAGGGAGGAAAGTACTCTAGATATACTGGGTGGAGGAGGGGTGCATAGGGTAGGATTAGGGAGGAAGGTACTCTAGATATACTGGGTGGAGGAGGGGCGCATAGGGTAGGATTAGGGAGGAAGCTACTCTAGATATACTGGGTGGAGGAGGGGCGCATAGGGTAGGATTAGGGAGGAAAGTACTCTAGATATACTGGGTGGAGGAGGGGTGCATAGGGTAAGATTAGGGAGGAAGGTACTCTAGATATACTGGGTGGAGGGGGGGTGCATAGGGTAGGATTAGGGAGGAAATTACTCTAGATATACTGGGTGGAGGAGGGGCGCATAGGGTAAGATTAGGGAGGAAGGTACTCTAGATATACTGGGTGGAGGAGGGGCGCATAGGGTAGGATTAGGGAGGAAGGTACTCTAGATATACTGGGTGGAGGAGGGGTGCATAGGGTAGGATTAGGGAGGAAAGTACTCTAGATATACTGGGTGGAGGAGGGGCACATAGGGTAGGATTAGGGAGGAAGGTACTCTAGATATACTGGGTGGAGGAGGGGCGCATAGGGTAAGATTAGGGAGGAAAGTACTCTAGATATACTGGGTGGAGGAGGGGTGGATAGGATTAGGGAGGAAGGTACTCTAGATATACTGGGAGGAGGAGGGGCGCATAGGGTAGGATTAGGGAGGAAAGTACTCTAGATATACTGGGTGGAGGAGGGGTGCATAGGGTAGGATTAGGGAGGAAGGTACTCTAGATATACTGGGTGGAGGAGGGGCGCATAGGGTAAGATTAGGGAGGAAAGTACTCTAGATATACTGGGTGGAGGAGGGGTGGATAGGATTAGGGAGGAAGGTACTCTAGATATACTGGGAGGAGGAGGGGCGCATAGGGTAGGATTAGGGAGGAAAGTACTCTAGATATACTGGGTGGAGGAGTGGTGCATAGGGTAAGATTAGGGAGGAAGGTACTCTAGATATACTGGGTGGAGGAGGGGCGCATAGGGTAGGATTAGGGAGGAAAGTACTCTAGATATACTGGGTGGAGGAGGGGTGCATATGGTAGGATTAGGGAGGAAGGTACTCTAGATATACTGGGTGGAGGAGGGGTGCATAGGGTAAGATTAGGGAGGAAGGTACTCTAGATATACTGGGTGGAGGAGGGGCGCATAGGGTAGGATTAGGGAGGAAAGTACTCTAGATATACTGGGTGGAGGAGGGGCGCATAGGGTAGGATTAGGGAGGAAGGTACTCTAGATATACTGGGTGGAGGAGGGGCGCATAGGGTAGGATTAGGGAGGAAGGTACTCTAGATATACTGGGTGGAGGAGGGGCGCATAGGGTAGGATTAGGGAGGAAGATACTCTAGATATACTGGGTGGAGGAGGGGTGCATAGGGTAGGATTAGGGAGGAAGGTACTCTAGATATACTGGGTGGAGGAGGGGTGCATAGGGTAGGATTAGGGAGGAAGGTACTCTAGATATACTGGGTGTAGGAGGGGCGCATAGGGTAGGATTAGGGAGGAAAGTACTCTAGATATACTGGGTGGAGGAGTGGCGCATAGGGTAGGATTAGGGAGGAAGGTACTCTAGAAATACTGGGTGGAGGAGGGGCGCATAGGGTAGGATTAGGGAGGAAAGTACTCTAGATATACTGGGTGGAGGAGGGGTGCATAGGGTAAGATTAGGGAGGAAGGTACTCTAGATATACTGGGTGGAGGAGGGGCGCATAGGGTAGGATTAGGGAGGAAGGTACTCTAGATATACTGGGTGGAGGAGGGGCGCATAGGGTAGGATTAGGGAGGAAGGTACTCTAGATATACTGGGTGGAGGAGGGGCGCATAGGGTAGGATTAGGGAGGAAGGTACTCTAGATATACTGGGTGGAGGAGGGGCGCATAGGGTAGGATTAGGGAGGAAGGTACTCTAGATATACTGGGTGGAGGAGGGGTGCATAGGGTAGGATTAGGGAGGAAAGTACTCTAGATATACTGGGTGGAGGAGGGGTGCATAGGGTAAGATTAGGGAGGAAGGTACTCTAGATATACTGGGTGGAGGAGGGGTGAATAGGGTAGGATTACGGAGGAAAGTACACTAGATATACTGGGTGGAGGAGGGGTGCATAGGGTAGGATTAGGGAGGAAGGTACTCTAGATATACTGGGTGGAGGAGGGGTGCATAGGGTAGGATTAGGGAGGAAGATACTCTAGATATACTGGGTGGAGGAGGGGGGGCGCATAGGGTAGGATTAGGGAGGAAGATACTCTAGATATACTGGGTGGAGGAGGGGTGAATAGGGTAAGATTAGGGAGGAAAGTACTCTAGATATACTGGGTGGAGGAGGGGTGCATAGGGTAGGATTAGGGAGGAAAGTACTCTAGATATACTGGGTGGAGGGGGGGTGCATAGGGTAGGATTAGGTTGGAAGGTACTCTAGATATACTGGGTGGAGGAGGGGTGCATAGGGTAGGATTACAGAGGAAAGTACTCTAGATATACTGGGTGGAGGAATGGTGCATAGGGTAGGATTAGGGAGGAAAGTACTCTAGATATACTGGGTGGAGGAGGGGTGCATAGGGTAGGATTAGGGAGGAAGGTACTCTAGATATACTGGGTGGAGGAGGGGCGCATAGGGTAGGATTAGGGAGGAAGGTACTCTAGATATACTGGGTGGAGGAGGGGCGCATAGGGTAGGATTAGGGAGGAAAGTACTCTAGATATACTGGGTGGAGGAGGGGCGCATAGGGTAGGATTAGGGAGGAAGGTACTCTAGATATACTGGGTGGAGGAGAGGTGCATATGGTAGGATTAGGATGGAAAGTACTCTAGATATACTGGGTGGAGGAGGGGTGAATAGGGTAGGATTAGGGAGGAAGGTACTCTAGATATACTGGGTGGAGGAGGGGCGCATAGGGTAGGATTAGGGAGGAAGGTACTCTAGATATACTGGGTGGAGGAGGGGCGCATAGGGTAGGATTAGGGAGGAAGATACTCTAGATATACTGGGTGGAGGAGGGGCGCATAGGGTAGGATTAGGGAGGAAAGTACTCTAGATATACTGGGTGGAGGAGGGGTGCATAGGGTAGGATTAGGGAGGAAGGTACTCTAGATATACTGGGTGGAGGAGGGGTGAATAGGGTAGGATTAGGGAGGAAGGTACTCTAGATATACTGGGTGGAGGAGGGGTGCATAGGGTAGGATTAGGGAGGAAAGTACACTAGATATACTGGGTGGAGGAGGGGTGCATAGGGTAGGATTAGGGAGGAAGGTACTCTAGATATACTGGGTGGAGGAGGGGTGAATAGGGTAGGATTAGGGAGGAAGGTACTCTAGATATACTGGGTGGAGGAGGGGTGCATAGGGTAGGATTAGGGAGGAAGGTACTCTAGATATACTGGGTGGAAGAGGGGTGCATAGGGTAGGATTAGGGAGGAAAGTACTCTAGATATACTGGGTGGAGGAGGGGCGCATAGGGTAGGATTAGGGAGGAAAGTACTCTAGATATACTGGGTGGAGGAAGGGCGCATAGGGTAAGATTAGGGAGGAAAGTACTCTAGATATACTGGGTGGAGGAGGGGCGCATAGGGTAGGATTAGGGAGGAAGGTACTCTAGATATACTGGGTGGAGGAGGGGCGCATAGGGCAGGATTAGGGAGGAAGGTACTCTAGATATACTGGGTGGAGGAGGGGTGCATAGGGTAGGATTAGGGAGGAAGGTACTCTAGATATACTGGGAGGAGGGGCGCATAGGGTAGGATTAGGGAGGAAAGTACTCTAGATATACTGGGTGGAGGAGGGGTGCATAGGGTAGGATTAGGGAGGAAAGTACTCTAGATATACTGGGTGGAGGAGGGGCGCATAGGGTAGGATTATGGAGGAAAGTACTCTAGATATACTGGGTGGAGGAGGGGCGCATAGGGTAGGATTAGGGAGGAAGGTACTCTAGATATACTGGGTGGAGGAGGGGTGCATAGGGTAGGATTAGGTTGGAAGGTACTCTAGATATACTGGGTGGAAGAGGGGTGCATAGGGTAGGATTATGGAGGAAAGTACTCTAGATATACTGGGTGGAGGAGGGGTGCATAGGGTAGGATTATGGAGGAAAGTACTCTAGTTATACTGGGTGGAGGAGTGGTGCATAGGGTAGGATTAGGGAGGAAAGTACTCTAGATATACTGGGTGGAGGAGGGGTGCATAGGGTAGGATTAGGGAGGAAGGTACTCTAGATATACTGGGTGGAGGAGGGGCGCATAGGGTAGGATTAGGGAGGAAGGTACTCTAGATATACTGGGTGGAGGAGGGGCGCATAGGGTAGGATTAGGGAGGAAGGTACTCTAGATATACTGGGTGGAGGAATGGTGCATAGGGTAGGATTAGGAAGGAAGGTACTCTAGATATACTGGGTGGAGGAGTGGTGCATAGGGTAGGATTAGGGAGGAAAGTACTCTAGATATACTGGGTGGAGGAGGGGTGCATAGGGTAGGATTAGGGAGGAAGGTACTCTAGATATACTGGGTGGAGGAGGGGCGCATAGGGTAGGATTAGGGAGGAAGGTACTCTAGATATACTGGGTGGAGGAGGGGCGCATAGGGTAGGATTAGGGAGGAAAATACTCTAGATATACTGGGTGGAGGAGGGGCGCATAGGGTAGGATTAGGGAGGAAGGTACTCTAGATATACTGGGTGGAGGAGGGGCGCATAGGGTAAGATTAGGGAGGAAGGTACTCTAGATATACTGGGTGGAGGAGGGGCGCATAGGGTAGGATTAGGGAGGAAGGTACTCTAGATATACTGGGTGGAGGAGGGGTGCATAGGGTAGGATTAGGGAGGAAGGTACTCTAGATATACTGGGTGGAGGAGGGGTGCATAGGGTAGGATTATGGAGGAAAGTACTCTAGATATACTGGGTGGAGGAGGGGTGCATAGGGTAGGATTAGGGAGGAAAATACTCTAGATATACTGGGTGGAGGAGGGGTGAATAGGGTAGGATTAGGGAGGAAAGTACTCTAGATATACTGGGTGGAGGAGGGGCGCATAGGGTAGGATTAGGGAGGAAGGTACTCTAGATATACTGGGTGGAGGAGGGGTGCATAGGGTAGGATTAGGGAGGAAGGTACTCTAGATATACTGGGTGGAGGAGGGGTGCATAGGGTAGGATTAGGGAGGAAGGTACTCTAGATATACTGGGTGGAGGAGGGGCGCATAGGGTAGGATTAGGGAGGAAAGTACTCTAGATATACTGGGTGGAGGAGGGGCGCATAGGGTAGGATTAGGGAGGAAGGTACTCTAGATATACTGGGTGGAGGAGTGGTGCATAGGGTAGGATTAGGGAGGAAGATACTCTAGATATACTGGGTGGAGGAGGGGCGCATAGGGTAGGATTAGGGAGGAAGGTACTCTAGATATACTGGGTGGAGGAGGGGCGCATAGGGTAGGATTAGGGAGGAAAGTACTCTAGATATACTGGGTGGAGGAGTGGCGCATAGGGTAGGATTAGGGAGGAAAGTACTCTAGATATACTGGGTGGAGGAGGGGTGCATAGGGTAGGATTAGGGAGGAAGGTACTCTAGATATACTGGGTGGAGGAGGGGTGCATAGGGTAGGATTAGGGAGGAAGGTACTCTAGATATACTGGGTGGAGGAGGGGCGCATAGGGTAGGATTAGGGAGGAAAGTACTCTAGATATACTGGGTGGAGGAGGGGTGCATAGGGTAGGATTAGGGAGGAAGGTACTCTAGATATACTGGGTGGAGGAGGGGCGCATAGGGTAGGATTAGGGAGGAAGGTACTCTAGATATACTGGGTGGAGGAGGGGCGCATAGGGTAGGATTAGGGAGGAAGGTACTCTAGCTATACTGGGTGGAGGAGGGGCGCATAGGGTAGGATTAGGGAGGAAAGTACTCTAGATATACTGGGTGGAGGAGGGGTGCATAGGGTAGGATTAGGGAGGAAGGTACTCTAGATATACTGGGTGGAGGAGGGGCGCATAGGGTAGGATTAGGGAGGAAGGTGCTCTAGATATACTGGGTGGAGGAGGGGTGCATATGGTAGGATTAGGGAGGAAGGTACACTAGATATACTGGGTGGAGGAGGGGCGCATAGGGTAAGATTAGGGAGGAAGGTACTCTAGATATACTGGGTGGAGGAGTGGTGCATAGGGTAGGATTAGGGAGGAAGGTACTCTAGATATACTGGGTGGAGGAGTGGTGCATAGGGTAGGATTAGGGAGGAAGGTACTCTAGATATACTGGGTGGAGGAGTGGTGCATAGGGTAGGATTAGGGAGGAAGGTACTCTAGATATACTGGGTGGAGGAGGGGCGCATAGGGTAGGATTAGGGAGGAAAGTACTCTAGATATACTGGGTGGAGGAGGGGCGCATAGGGTAGGATTAGGGAGGAAGGTACTCTAGATATACTGGGTGGAGGAGGGGCGCATAGGGTAGGATTAGGGAGGAAAGTACTCTAGATATACTGGGTGGAGGAGGGGCGCATAGGGTAGGATTAGGGAGGAAGGTACTCTAGATATACTGGGTGGAGGAGGGGCGCATAGGGTAGGATTAGGGAGGAAGGTACTCTAGATATACTGGGTGGAGGAGGGGTGAATAGGGTAGGATCAGGGAGGAAGGTACTCTAGATATACTGGGTGGAGGAGGGGTGCATAGGGTAGGATTAGGGAGGAAGGTACTCTAGATATACTGGGTGGAGGAGGGGCGCATAGGGTAGGATTAGGGAGGAAGGTACTCTAGATATACTGGGTGGAGGAGGGGTGCATAGGGTAGGACTAGGGAGGAAGGTACTCTAGATATACTGGGTGGAGGAGTGGTGCATAGGGTAAGATTAGGGAGGAAGGTACTCTAGATATACTGGGTGGAGGAGGGGCGCATAGGGTAGGATTAGGGAGGAAAGTACTCTAGATATACTGGGTGGAGGAGGGGCGCATAGGGCAGGATTAGGGAGGAAAATACTCTAGATATACTGGGTGGAGGAGGGGCGCATAGGGTAGGATTAGGATGGAAAGTACTCTAGATATACTGGGTGGAGGAGGGGCGCATAGGGTAGGATTAGGGAGGAAGGTGCTCTAGATATACTGGGTGGAGGAGGGGTGCATATGGTAGGATTAGGGAGGAAGGTACACTAGATATACTGGGTGGAGGAGGGGCGCATAGGGTAAGATTAGGGAGGAAGGTACTCTAGATATACTGGGTGGAGGAGTGGTGCATAGGGTAGGATTAGGGAGGAAGGTACTCTAGATATACTGGGTGGAGGAGGGGCGCATAGGGTAGGATTAGGGAGGAAAGTACTCTAGATATACTGGGTGGAGGAGGGGTGCATAGGGTAGGATTAGGGAGGAAGGTGCTCTAGATATACTGGGTAGAGGAGGGGTGCATATGGTAGGATTAGGGAGGAAGGTACACTAGATATACTGGGTGGAGGAGGGGCGCATAGGGTAAGATTAGGGAGGAAGGTACTCTAGATATACTGGGTGGAGGAGTGGTGCATAGGGTAGGATTAGGGAGGAAGGTACTCTAGATATACTGGGTGGAGGAGGGGCGCATAGGGTAGGATTAGGGAGGAAAGTACTCTAGATATACTGGGTGGAGGAGGGGCGCATAGGGTAGGATTAGGGAGGAAGGTACTCTAGATATACTGGGTGGAGGAGGGGCGCATAGGGTAGGATTAGGGAGGAAAGTACTCTAGATATACTGGGTGGAGGAGGGGCGCATAGGGTAGGATTAGGGAGGAAGGTACTCTAGATATACTGGGTGGAGGAGGGGCGCATAGGGTAGGATTAGGGAGGAAGGTACTCTAGATATACTGGGTGGAGGAGGGGTGAATAGGGTAGGATCAGGGAGGAAGGTACTCTAGATATACTGGGTGGAGGAGGGGTGCATAGGGTAGGATTAGGGAGGAAGGTACTCTAGATATACTGGGTGGAGGAGGGGCGCATAGGGTAGGATTAGGGAGGAAGGTACTCTAGATATACTGGGTGGAGGAGGGGCGCATAGGGTAGGATTAGGGAGGAAGGTACTCTAGATATACTGGGTGGAGGAGGGGCGCATAGGGTAGGATTAGGGAGGAAAGTACTCTAGATATACTGGGTGGAGGAGGGGCGCATAGGGCAGGATTAGGGAGGAAAATACTCTAGATATACTGGGTGGAGGAGGGGCGCATAGGGTAGGATTAGGATGGAAAGTACTCTAGATATACTGGGTGGAGGAGGGGCGCATAGGGTAGGATTAGGGAGGAAGGTACTCTAGATATACTGGGTGGAGGAGGGGCGCATAGGGTAGGATTAGGGAGGAAGGTACTCTAGATATACTGGGTGGAGGAGGGGCGCATAGGGTAGGATTAGGGAGGAAGGTACTCTAGATATACTGGGTGGAGGAGGGGTGCATAGGGTAGGATTAGGGAGGAAGGTACTCTAGATATACTGGGTGGAGGAGGGGCGCATAGGGTAGGATTAGGGAGGAAGGTACTCTAGATATACTGGGTGGAGGAGGGGCGCATAGGGTAGGATTAGGGAGGAAGGTACTCTAGATATACTGGGTGGAGGAGGGGTGCATATGGTAGGATTAGGGAGGAAGGTACTCTAGATATACTGGGTGGAGGAGGGGCGCATAGGGTAGGATTAGGGAGGAAGGTACTCTAGATATACTGGGTGGAGGAGGGGCGCATAGGGTAGGATTAGGGAGGAAGGTACTCTAGATATACTGGGCGGAGGAGGGGCGCATAGGGTAGGATTAGGGAGGAAGGTACTCTAGATATACTGGGCGGAGGAGGGGCGCATAGGGTAGAATTAGGGAGGAGTTTTACTTTGGTCCCTACATCTTTGTTGACTGTGAGAAAGTAATTTATCAGAGTATAAAACCCCTTTTATGAGGTGCATGTCTAATGTTTTTTAGTGTCATCTAATATGATTGAAGAGTCCACGGTGGAGGCAGCTGTACAAGAATGCAGCCGGTCCT
Organism: Rhinophrynus dorsalis; assembly: GCA_037306005.1. NCBI lineage: Eukaryota > Metazoa > Chordata > Amphibia > Anura > Rhinophrynidae > Rhinophrynus > Rhinophrynus dorsalis. The sequence goes on from CM074728.1 coordinate 132,907,078, forward strand.
GCGATGAGACAATGTATGTAAAACGCTAATCACACCCTTTAGTGTTTCATTATATCATAATAAGATAACTGATTAACAACAAGATTAACCCCAGGAGTGCCAGATGGGTGCCCAATGCATTGCTTTAATTAACCATTAGGCAGTAAAAGTACTGTAAGCCCTAATTATGAAAATCTATATTTCTCTGTCCTCCAATATAGCTTACAGGTAACTCAGGGAAAGAGACTGCCCCTTTAAGTAGGCAGGAACAATTCTTGGAAAGAATGCAGGGTGGAGCCTTCCTTCCCTCTTTAGCTGGTCACCAGCCAATCCCCTGCAGTTAGATTTGTTCCTTGAACAGGAAAGGTAAGAGAGCAGTTCTGCTTAGTTTTTAGTTTAATTTATTGTTTTCTGTTAGATATGGGATGTAGCAACCCTTTGAGTGCTGAGGTCCACATGTCCCACTGTTTCCCCTCTGAACAGGGGTCTCCTTTAGGAGCTCCTACACATATACTCCTGCACTCATTGGGTTTATATGTTTGTCCACTGGGGTTTGTGGAGCTCTTGGGCTCTCTTTGGAAAATTAACCCATTGTTTCCCCTATTGCACGCTTAGAAGGGTGTTTTCACACTTTTCCCTTGGGACTTAGTGTTTTCTACAATATTCTTGTGCTTACTGTACACCTTTTACACTTTGCACTACTTTGTTAAAATTTGCACGCTTCACTGCATGGCTGCAATGCTCCATTCTTCTCTATGGGACTTTCCTTCTTGGGAAATATCTCTGTAACCGCTGCACGTACCAAGTTCAGAGATGGCTCATTCTCTTTGTCTACCCTTGTCCTATAATCCGGGTTCATGTTCTAAGTGTCTTGGGGGGCTCAGAAGGCTTCGGGCACTGTTTTAGGGTACTTGAAGGGAAACTACATTTCCCATTAATGCCCATTTCACGGGCTATTTTCTGATTGGCTCTTGCTGCGGACTCCTGTTTTTTTCTATCCCTTCACGAGTATCCTATCCAGGGCTTGGATTCTTCCTCACTCCTCAGCAGATTAACCCTTTGCTTGCCAGTTAAGTGCATTTTAACTCTTTCTGTGGTGATATTTTAATCTGATACAGTCTTTGGTTTATTCCTTATACCTTCAGACTCTTTATATCCTGTTAGGATGTCAGACCCATTGGGACCTGGGGCTAGACCTAAGACTAAGGATACTGGGGTGTCTGTGACCCCCACTGCGCTTTGCTCCTCATGTCACTCAGGGCTTTTATGCCCTTTATGTGCTGCAGCCCCCGCTTCTCCGCCAGGGCCTTCCAACCATGTTGTAGAGCCACCTCGGATGCAAGAGTTATAGACTACTCTGCAACAGCTTCCCACATACCTACAGGTCTGGAAACCCCCTGCGTTATACAGGTCTTCAGCGTCCAAACTTCAGGGTGTACCTGATGTGTCAGATTTCTCTGAGAAGGAATTGTTGGTGGATTCAGATGAGGGTGAATGCTCTTATGGGGTTTGCTCCCAATTTGTTTGGGGACTCTTTTGAGGCTGACCCTGAACCCTCTAATGAGGGTCTTATCAAGGCAGCCCTCAATACCCTTAACATTCCCCCTGTTTCTGAGGATCCTAAGGATGATTCTGACATCTTCCAAAGGTCTAAGAAGCAGCGTACCTTTTTCCCACCTAATCCCACTCTTGACCAAGTTGTCTTAGATGAGTGGAAAACCCCTGACCAACATTTATCCTTGCCTAAGAAGTTTTCTAAGCTGTAACCCTTCCCTGAGACGGCATTAGCTCAGTGGGCTCACTCCCCTAAGGTGGACCCCCTATCTCCAGGCTTTCCAAAACCACGGCTCTGCCTTGGCGGATGCTTCTGCTCTCAAGGACTTAACTGACAGTAAACTTGAGGCTTTTCTAAAAAGCCATCTTTACAACTATAGGCGCATTTCTGCTACCCACTTTTGCTTCCGCTTAGGTAAACCGGGCCATTTCTGTATGGACAGAACAACTTACTGATGCTGTTCATCAGCCTACCCCCACAGCTGACTTTCTGTGACTTTTGGCTAACATTTCTGAAGCTCAGCATTATGTTACTGAAGCTATCTTTGACATTATTGGGCTAGAAGCTAGGGTTTCAACCATGTCTGTAGCAGCCAGGCATGCCCTCTGGCTGAAAATCTGGTCTGCAGATTCCATTTCAAAGAAATCATTCATTTCTCTCCCCTTTTTGGGCACTTCCTTATTTGGGTCGGAGTTGAAAAGCCTCCTCAGTGAGACTACTGTAGGCAAGAGCACTTTGTTGCCCTTGGTCCCCAAGAAGAATCCGCAAGTCTGAAGGCACCGTCTTTTCGTTCCTTCCAGACTAAGGCACGTGGCACGGCCCCAGCAGTTCCTCAGGCTCTGCACTCCTCCTCCAAGCCCAAACAGCAGTGGAAGCCCAAGCAGTCCTCCACCAAACCCAAGTCCACCAAACCTCCTTCGGCATGACTTGCCGAACCTCGGACCCATGCGCCAGTGGGTGGCCAACTGCTCCATTTTCTCAGGGTCCGGACAGACACAGTGGCGGATCCGTGGGTTTTACAGGTGATTTCCGAGGGGTACAAGATTCCCTTCATCTCTCTTCCTACCTTCAGTTTCTTCCTTTCTCACACACTTCAGGGACTGGAAAAACATAATCTTTTCAATGGTGCAATCCAGACTCTCTTGGACAAGGAAGTTCTGGAACCTGTTCCTGACCTGGTAGTAGGTTCTGGCTTCTATTCCAGCCTGTTTGTAGTCTCCAAAAAGGACAGCGGCTGCTGTTCCATCCTGGACCCTTCAGGATCTAAATTCCTTTGTGGTCATGACTCATCATTGAGTCCTTATGATCAGTGATTGCAGTGATGTGCCCTGGGGAATTTCTGGCTTCTTTGGATCTCCTAGATGCCTATATGGACATAACCATTCATCCAGAGAGCTGTCAGTACCTCAGGTGTGCTTGTGACATGGGGCACTTCCAGTCTTCTGCTCTCACCTTTGGTCTAACCACAGCCTCCCAGGTGTTCAATCGTGTCCTGGATGCATTAATTTCCGTTATACACGAGAAAGGCATCCGAATCACTCCATACATGGATGACTTGCTCTTGAAGGCCCCATCTCCGGAACTCCTTAAACAACAGGTTCAGTACTGTTTCCACACTCTCTCCCATCACGGGTGGATCCTGAATATGGACAAGTCGGACCTGATCCCATTCCAGAGGTTGGTCTTTATAGGTCTTCTTTTCAACACTCTGAAAGGCTTGGTATTTGTAATGGAAGAAGTAGTACACCAGATCACCAATAAGGTTTCCTCAGGCCTGGCTTGCTATTCCATTCCAGCCTAGAAGCTGACATCTCTAGTGGGGAAGTTGATATCCACCATAGAGGTGGTACTGTTTGCGATGGCTCGCATGAGGGAACTTCTGAGGTTCATGATCCAGGTTTGCAGGGGAACCCAGATCACCTGAAGCTGACTGTTTCTCTCCCCTTACACGTGGAGCTGAGTTTCTCTTGGTGGCTAGATCTCTTCAACCTGGGGAAGGGCAGACCCTTCCTAGTACCATTCTGGACCACGGTGACAACGAATGCCAGCCTATCCGGCTGGGGAGCGATCCTGGGTCCCCTGAACGCACAGGGTCAGTGCTCAGAGGAGGAGTCTCTCCTACCCATCAGTGCCTTGGAACTTGAGCGATATTTCACGCTTTGAGATACTGGTCCTATCATCTTGAAGGATGTCCAGTTCACGTCTAGTCCGACAATGCCATGGCCATGGCTTACATCAACAAGCAAGGTGGAACAAGAAGTCTTGCAGCTTGGTTGGAGGTCAAGGCTATTTTAACCTGGGCAGAAGAACATGTTCCTGCCATCTCTGCAATTCATATACCAGGAGTAGACAACGTCTTAGCCGATTTCTTAAGTCAACACACGGTAGACAGTGGAGAATGGGAGCTCCACCAGGAGGTGTTCGACCTCATTGCCCAGAAGTGGGGGTTCCCCTGGATCGACCTGATGGCGACCAGGCACAACCGGAAAGTTCCAATGTTTTGTTCCCGTTGGAGGAATCCTCTCGCAGTGGATGCCATGTCGATCTCTTGGCGTTTTCCTTTAGCCTACTTCTTTCCTCCTATTCCCCTGCTTCCCAGGGTACTTAGGAAATTACGGTTGGAGAGAACTCCGGTAGTTCTAATTGCTCCTTACTGGCCCTGGCAACCCTGGTTCCCGGAGCTTCTGGACCTATCTGTGTCCGAACCATTTCGGCTTCCACGCAGACTGGATCTCCTTCTACAAGGCTGTCTGTGGAAGGAGAACCTGGAATGTCTGGGTTTGCCGGCCTGACGGTTGAATCCTCAATATTGAGGAAGAAGGGCCTCCCTCCAGCAGTCATAGCCACTATGCTTCATGCTCGGAAGCCTGTTTCCTCTAATGCCTACCACAGAATTTGGTCTATTTTCCACTCTTGGCACGTGGATCGGTATCTGTCCTCACAAGAGTGACCTCCTCACTAGCCTGTCTTTTTTTTTACAGGATGGTATGGACAAGAGCCTTAGCCTAAGTTCTTTGAAGGTTCAGACATCTTCTCTTTCTACCTTTCTTCAAAGGCGCATAGCCATCCTTCCGGATGTCAAGGTTTTCTTTCAATGCGTTGCTCACGCTTACCTTGCCTTTAAGCGTCCTGCTCCTCAGTGGGACCTTAATCTGGTGCTGGGTGTCTTGTAGTGCCCTCCATTTGAATCCTTGGCCACCATTCCTCTTCGTCTTCTGACTTGGAAAATGGCCTTCCTCTTGAAAGTCAACTCTGTTCACAGAGTCGTCAAGCTACAGGCTTTGTCACAAGGTAGCTCTTCACACTTCCCAGGAATTTCTTCCTAAGGTGGCCTCTGAGTTCCACATCAAACAGGAGATTGTTGTGCCTTCATTTTGTCCTGACCCTAAATCTGACAAGGAGAGGGATCTCCACATGTTCGATGTGGTGCGCTGCCTTAGGTTCTGTGTGCACTGCACTGAGTCTGTGAGTCTGTTCGCCATACTTACAAGCTCTTTGTCATTCCTGAGGGTCTCAGGGTTGGTAAGCCTGCATCCAAGGTGACGATAGCTTCCTGGATCAAGTCTACCATTCGTAAGGTCTATGAATTCAGAAAGAAACCTATTCCCTTTCGTATCATGGCTCATTCCACCAAGTCTGTTGGGGCCTCTTGGGCCTATAAAAATCAGGCTTCTGCTGATCAGTTGTGCAAGCGGCCACTTGGTCGTCTGTGCACACTTTCTCTAAACGCTATTGTGTTGATGTGCTGGCCTCGGCTGATGCCAGGTTTGGTAGAAAAGTCCTGGAGGCAGCCTTGCCTGTCTAGGACTTTACTTCTTCCTTCTCAGTAATCTTTAACTGTTGAGCCCGTTTGGCTCTAGTTCAGTGTGCTGCGTTACAGTTACTGGTGTGTTATATTCCAGTTCAGTGTCTGTTGACACTTTCACGTTTAGGGCTATCCTATGATCTGATTAGTAAGTATGAGCTCTGGTGACTTTGGGGACTGACGCCTGGTCCTTGCCTTCTTTCCCCTGGGAAACTCAATGGTTGGACATCCCAGAGTTACCTGTAAGCTATATTGTTCATCATAGAAAAGAGGATTTTAGACTTACCTGTTAAATCCTTTTCTCTTAGTCCATATAGCTTACAGGTCCCCCACCCTGTCAAGGGACTATACTTGGTTCTCCTGTGACCAAACGTGGGCGTTCCTTCTGGTTCATGCACACAGGAGTCTTCTTTTTCCTTCTTGCTACCTAGTCAATAGATTAGTGTCTCAAATCTAAATGGTTGGGGATTGGCTTGTGACCAGCTAAGTAGAGAAGGAAGGCCCTACTCTGCATTCTTTCCAAGAATTGTTCCTGCCTAATTAAAGAGGCAGCCGCCTTCCCCGAGTTACCTGTAAGCTATATGGACTAAGAGATACGGATTTAACAGATAAAGGTAAAATCCTCTTATTGTAGTGCTTTTCCTACTGACTAAAACAAGAATACTCCAAAGTGTGGGATATACTTCTGTCAAAATTACAGATTTAAATTGACACTTTTCTTCTCTTGAGTGCAAGATGTTTTGCAGTCTGACTCTGTGACACCCTGCTTTTCACAAGTTGTAATGACGACCGTTCCAGCTGCTGAGAATCTTGGTCTCTGCAAAATGCAAGTGTGCTCTGTAAATGTTGTCTGAAGCCTCTCATGACAGTATATTTATCCTTGTGTTACCCAGTAGTTATAGCCCTACAGATATTCATAATCTCATGCCCCATAGCACTTACCCTTCTGTGTCCCATCTGCCTTCCTCTGGACTGTAAGCTCTCACCAGCAGAGGGCTCTCTGATTCTTTTGTTTTCTATGTTCCATGTGTACTGTTTAATATCTCTGTATGTCTGTTCCCTGTTGCACAGCGCTGCAGACTGTGTTGGCGCTATATAAATAAACTATGATAATAATAATAAACATAGTACTCTTTTCTGAGTAGTCACGAGAGGAAATTCTCTTTAATTTTATTTTGTTGGGGCATTTAATGCTTGTTTTCTGTAATTTTATGTTAAAGGGGACTTTTCTTTGTGTATTTTAAACTGTCAAAATAAATAAATAAAATGTGCACAGAAATAAATATGAACAGTTGGATTCTAGAAGGGAAAATAAACACCCCCACCTAAATGCTAACTACAAAGGAATAGCTTGAGTGCCATGCTTTGATGTATTAGAGCACACACCGGCACATGTCAATAAATATTCATCACACATCATGACTTAAAGTACCCAAAACATGTATGTGATTTCACAGCATATGTCTCCAGAGCCGCCTCATGCCTTCCATCTGAAAGTGCAACCACTGGAGAAGACAGACACCAGCCAGAACTCACCATAGTCTAAAGAATAGCTCTATCAACAAGCACATTTACCACTGAATTAAAGATACATTAAATAGTAAAAGGGATCAAGCTGCTATTCAACCAATAATTATTCTACAAACCAGTTAATCTTCCTTTCTAGGATACAATCTGAGAGTTACAAATGTGGATAATTAGTTTCCAATAAACGTAAAAGAAAAAACATTTGTGGCCACTGTACTAGCAAAATATTAATAGATATTAGATACTGTTGCAAACTGGAGTTATTCTGGAATATACCAACTGTACCATAGGGGACAAAATATCCTAAATTCCCATGTACTTGAATAGAGTTTTTATATAGAGACACCTGACTGCTGTGTGATGGACTCCTACCTAGGTAAGTGCTTCTGTTACACACAGTAATTATATAGATACATCTGACTGATGTGTGACGGACTCCTACCTAGGTAAGTGCTTCTGTTACACACAGTAATTATATAGATACATCTGACTGATGTGTGACGGACTCCTACTTAGGTAAGTGCTTCTGTTACACACAGTAATTATATAGATACATCTGACTGCTGTGTGACGGACTCCTACCTAGGTAAGTGCTTCTGTTACACACAGTAATTATATAGATACATCTGACTGCTGTGTGACGGACTCCTACCTAGGTAAGTGCTTCTGTTACACACAGTAATTATATAGATACATCTGACTGCAGTGTGACGGACTCCTACCTAGGTAAGTGCTTCTGTTACACACAGTAATTATATAGATACATCTGACTGCTGTGTGACGGACTCCTACCTAGTAAGTGCTTCTGTTACACACAGTAATTATATAGATACATCTGACTGCTGTGTGACGGACTCCTACCTAGGTAAGTGCTTCTGTTACACACAGTAATTATATAGATACATCTGACTGCTGTGTGACGGACTCCTACCTAGGTAAGTGCTTCTGTTACACACAGTAATTATATAGATACACCTGACTGCTGTGTGATGGACTCCTTCCTAGGTAAGCGCTTCTGTTACACACAGTAATTATATAGATACACATAACTGCTGTGTGATGGACTCCTACCTAGGTAAGTGCTTCTCTTAATCCCTAATTAGACAGTAGAATAAGCAGAGCAAGAACAGACAGGAGGAAAGGAGAGAGATTCCATCCTCCATTGGTAGTCAGAGAACCACACGCTGGGTGACAGCCCATCCTTGCTACTGTGGTAGCCATAGAGTTATTTTACACTATATGCCAGCCCAGCCACATTTCACTGGTAGCCACCTGATGACTGCTGCAGAATGTCGGATGATGGAAAATAAAAAAAAAAAATACAGGGTGCCCTATAGTGTAGAACAGTTACAGTCACAAATAGAAACTATATATAATGATTGTACTCCCAAATGCGGTGGTCATAATTATATCTGACAGAATGTGCAGATGGAGAAATTCCCATCTCCACTCTGGTATATCTGGAAATCCACCGAGCTCTCAAGACGTCCCTTCAATGGGGATTGGATATTCTCAGATGTAACATACTATTATTTGATAAATATAAATATGATTCTGGAAAAACATGATAGAACATTACGTTGCTATTTGAAGTTGAAAGTAAGGGAAGCAGTAAGCCTGCAATAGAAACAGAGGCATGCTGCTACCTCAAATAGCAACATAATGTTCCATTATGTTTTCCCAGAATAATATTTCTCTGCCGTCCAATGTAGTTTACAGGTACCATGTGGAGGCGGCAGCTCCTCACAGTAGGCTGGAACCATTCTTCAAAGAAGTGCAGGGTGGAGCCTCCCTCTCCTCCATAGCAGGCTACCCAGCCACTTCCCTCCAGATAAGATTTGTTCTGTCATCCTGGTAGGAAGGCTATGAACAGTTCTCCTTAGTTTTTAGTTATTTTATTTTTCTTTAGATATGGTGTGTCAAAATTCCCCCATTAGGTGGATTACCATTACTGACTTCCCCTGGTGGATTGCCCAGTTTACAGGAGCTGTTTGTAGACCTTTCCAGCCCTGGGTGAGAACCATGCAACCCATGTCTCTCTCTCTCCGGAAGAAGTCTCTCTGAGGCTTATTCCATTCAGTGGTAATCTGAAGTAAGAAGACCTGCAAAAAAGGTGAGCATCCCTTTGAGTGCCATGGTCCAATTGTCACACAGTTTCCCTCCGCACATGGGGTCTTTCTGGAGTTTTTCTTCATAACTCCTGCACTCATGTTGGGTAATTTTATGCTGTCTGTTGTGGGTCTCTGGATCATTTTGACTGTTTGGTAGTTTTTTTTTTTTTTTTTTTTTTTTAACCCTTTCCATGCCTTATTTTACCGATTTTGGACCTTTTCCCAACATTTCCCTTTGGTTTTATGTGTTCCCTTTGCTTTATTTGGGTTATAATGGTGTTTTTAGCACTTTTTGCAATGTTTTGTTTTTAAGCATTAATTTGAATTCTGCTCCTTTAAGGGTGTCTTTACTGCATAGCCGCAATGCTCCATTGTTTCTCTATGGGACAGACTGTTTGGGACATATCTCTGCAACCTTCTATGTACCGAGTTGAGAGATGGCTCATTCTGTTTGTCTTCCCTTGCCTAACATTCCGGTGGACATCCCTTGTGTCTTGGGGGTATTTGGTTCTGTCTTTGGTACTCTGTATTGAGAAAACTACATTTCCCATATTCACCTTTTCGCTGGCTGTTTGCTGATTGGCTCCCTATTCGGTCGCCATTTTCTTTTCCCCCATGAGTGTAATACGCAGGGCTTGGTCTCCTCTACTCTCCTCCTCAGGTTAACTCTTTGCTCGCCAGACAAGTATGTTTTATGCTTTTTGGAGTGAAATCTTTAAAGGGGATGTATCAGCTTATACAAATTTTTTTATCATAGCTTTTGTGAATAACGTAATAAGATATCTGTGTTTTTAAAAGTAGGAAAAAAAAAAAAAAAGTTATTCAATCTTCTGTGCTGTGCACTTCTGCATAATGTGCAAAGCACAGCTCTTCACCTCCCTCCCAGCTGCCCCACGGAGCACGTTCACGCTTCTGTTTGGTGTGCTGTGAATGGCTTCTATCATTATAGTAAACCCCGGTTAGCATTATACTGAGGTTGCAATCTCAGTATAATACTAACTAGAGTTTGATATAACGATAGAAGCCATTCACAGCACACCGAAGGGAAGTGTGAACATGCTCCCTGGGGCAGCTGGGAGGGAGGTGGGAGGAGAATTAGACAGTCAAGGTGAGCTTTGCCGAAGAATCAGCATGGTACATTTATGCTGATCAGCAAAGCTTAAGAAGCAATATCTTTAGAAATACTTAAATTAAAAAAACAACAACCAGCTTTCCTATTACTACATTATTAACAAAAGCAATGATAAAAAAATTGTATAAGATGATAAATCCCCTTTAATCTGTCTAACAGTATTTGTTTATTTCCTCTGCTGTAAGACACTTTTCTCCTGTAAGGATGTCAGATCCATTAGGACATGGGGCAAGGCCTAAGGCTAAGGACTCAGGGGCGTCTTTGACCTCCCCCTTACTTATTGTTCCTCATGCCAAACGGGCTTCACAGAGAGTACTCAGGTCGCTTATACCCCTCTTGTGCTGTGGCCCCTGCTTCGCCTCCAGGGCCTTTCAGCCATGAACAAGAGCCACTCTGGGTCAAGGACTTAAAGTCCTCTATGGCACCGTTTCCTCTTTCTCTTCAGGGGGTTCTTCAATCCTTGAAACCTCCCACTTCTTTCAGGCATAAGGCCCCTGGAATTCCTGATTTATTTGATTACTCGGTAGAGGCTTCAGATGTAGAGTCTGAGGATGGTGTGTGTTCAGAAGAGGCTTCTTCCCAGTTTTATGCCGACCCCTTTTGAAGCTGACCCTGAACCCTCTACTGAGGGTCTCATTAAGGCGGTTTTAAATACCTTAAATATTCCCTCTACTCCTGTAGAGCCTCAGTCTACTTCTGATGTTTTTCAAAGGTGCAAGAAGTCCTGTACTGTCTTTCCGCCTAATCCCACTTTGGATCAGATTATACTGGATGAGTGGAAGACTCCAGACAAGAGTCTTAATCTTTCCTAGAGATTTTCTAAGCTGTATCCCTTTTCTGATGCAGCTTTGGCTCAGTAGGCTACTCCTTCTCAGGTTGATTCCCCTATTTCTAGGCTTTCTAGATCCACTGTCTTACCTGTTGTGGACACTTCAGCGCTTAAGGATTTAACAGATAGAAAGATTGAGGCCATCTTGAAAGCTACTTTCTCTGCCATTTGTGCGTCCCTGAGGCCCACCTTGACTTCTGCCAACTGGGAAGGTGGGTGGGAGCAAAAGGAAGAGGGGTCACAACAGGTAAGGTGGGTGGGAGCAAAAGGAAGAGGGGTCACAGCGAGGAAGGTAGGAGGGAGCATAAGGAAGAGGGGTCACAACGGGGAAAGTAGGAGGGAGCAAAAGGAAGAGGGGTCAGAACGGGGAAGGTAGGAGGGAGCAAAAGGAAGATGGATCACAACGGGGAAGGTAGGAGGGAGCAAAAGGAAGAGGGGTCACAACGGGGAAGGTAGGAGGGAGCAAAAGGAAGAGGGGTCAGAACGGGGAAGGTAGGAGGGAGCAAAAGGAAGATGGGTCACAACGGGGAAGGTGGGAGGGAGCAAAAGGAAGAGGGGTCACAACAGGTAAGGTGGGAGGGAGCAAAAGGAAGAAGGGTCACAATGGGGAAGGTAAGGGGGAGCAAAAGGAAGAGGGGTCACAACAAGGAAGGTGGGAGGGAGCAAAAGGAAGAGGGGTCACAACAGGGAAGGTGGGAGGGAGCATAAGGAAGAGGGGTCACAACAGGGAAGGTGGGAGGGAGCATAAGGAAGAGGGGTCACATCGGGGAAGGTGGGAGGGAGCATAAGGAAGAGGGGTCACAATAGGTAAGGTGGGAGGGAGCATAAGGAAGAGGGGTCACATCGGGGAAGGTAGGAGGGAGCAAAAGGAAGACGGGTCACAATGGGGAAGGTGGGAGGGAGCAAAAGGAAGAGGGGACCCAACAGCACCCTGCAGCTGTTAAATTTGAGGCTGAACAAGAGATGGAAGCAATTAAACCTTTAAGTAGCATGGAGTCCTGCTCCTTAACACTTTGCGCATGACAGTGTTATCCAAAGTATTGCAAAGCATTCAGTCCCCGTCTGGTAGTGAAAGGGTGAAAGAGTTATGAAAGTGTAGTGTTTACAGGCAACGTCACTGTAACAAGATGAATTTGAACCAGATAAAACGGCACACGAATGGCGTGCAGTGTAAAAATGTAAGCAGAGCACTCTGTATGTATGTCCTGCGAAGGCATTATGGAGGAGATATGAAATATCTCCTCCTTACTGCCGCCCCTGGGACTGTTTGTCCTCCCAGGGTGGTGTGTGGCAGCCTGGCAACAGTCTCCTTTTATAAATACACATAAAATATATATATATATATATACGCTAGCAAAAAGATATAGCGTTTCCTGTAACACAGTTGCACAGACACACACAATAAGAGGGTGTCATGGGAGACGCACACATACATAGATATAAAAATAAAATAGTTCTGACTTCCCCACTGAGGTGTATGCAACTGCATGATAAAGGTAACATCATTATGGACAAACCCTGCATATAGAGGGGAAGTTAGAGGAAAAATGTGGTTCTCCAACTACTGGACAACAGTGGCCATCATGTGGGCAGCTGAGGATGATGTGAACTGTAGCCTATCAATGGGGGAGACACCTGTTGCCCATCTGTGTTACAATGGCGTTCACTCTTCACCATTCGTCTTTTGGAGCAGTCAGTGTTTCTCCTCCCTGGCCTTACTTGTGGAAGCTTCCATGTTTAGGAACATGTAATGTTGAGACACCAATGAGAGACAAGTGAAGAGAGCGCACAGCAACCAGTTAGTAGAAAGGGACAGGAGGAGACAGAGAATTAGGGCTACGGACAACATTCACAGGTTCAGTTTAGCTGAAGACACAGAGCAGTTTGATTCAGACTACACATTGTCTCGGTGCAGTGTGAATCCTAGTTCTATGTCAGTGGTAAAAGATAAGGTGGGGGGAATAAACATGCCAAGGTATGGAAACGGAATTGGACAAAAAGGAGGATGTTGCAAATGTAAAAGGGGGAGTTAAAAGAGGACAGAGCATGGATAGCAGAGATGGTGGACATGATGGAACAGAGAGTGGAGAGGGGAAAAGGCATAATGAGAGCAGTGCAAAGAGGGAAGATGAAGATCATGACAGCAGACACAGGAGAAAGCAGTGTGAACTCAAGTGAGTCACATGGGGGAAGAGGATAATGGAAGGGAAGGTGGACAGAGGGGAATGTGATAATGGGAGACAGGAGAAAAGGCTGGGAGAGGGTCATAGAGTGTAGAAAGAAGTCTGTGCATAATGGGGATGTGGTGTGTGTGACTCGAACAGGCGAAGGGGAGTGTGAGGTAATCGGGCGAAGTTTAGGGAGGGTGTAGAGGGAGGAGATGTGTACTTGCCCACTCCTGCACCCTTGCCCACTCTTGTGAAAATGACTCCAGATGGTTTACCAATGGGATGGGCAGTATAGAGCAGTTTTGCATATCTCCTCCTTACTGCTACCCCTGGGTGTGTTTGTCTCCTTAGGGAGACATAAATTATCACATGATGCTTCCTACAATTATTTTGAACTGTTAACATGACTGGGTTAAAATACTGTTGCCATAATTTCTGGTAAAGTAAGACTAACTTAGATTTGGGTTTCTATGGAGAACAATTATACACATCAGAGTTATTTTGAAGGGCTGCCCCATGTTCTCCATGTATATCATTGAGATGTGCCTTACATTTTTTATTAAATTCAGATCAACTGCTCTTCCCTTACATGCTAATCTCTTCCTGTGGGGCAGCTGCAGATCCCTCTATTTGTAGTGGCACCTCATAAATGAGAGGTGCCACAAGGGTAAAAAACAAAAAACGAGGCAGCTGTGCATGCTTGAGAAACCACCCACAACTTGGACTGACTTTCTTTTTGCTTTGTTTAGAGAACATATATTCAATATTATTGGTGCTTTTGACATTCCTCGATATGTCTACAACTCTGAAAGGAAGAAATTTCTACCGTAAGTTCCATCTGCTTTAGAGTATATTCTAATTTATTGTGAAGGGATAGTAATGTTTCAATTACAGTTAAGCTACAATCCCTCCTTATAGTGTTTTTTCCCATTTCTCCGTTATGTTACTAATGCTGAAATCGATCTATTTTCTCTGAAATTATATTTGTCTCCCTCCCGCACTTTTCATTCGTGTAAGCCACCTCCCCTCAGATCGGAAATCTGATCATCAGACCAGACAGATCACAACGTGGACAATCTCCCTTAATTCAGTATAAGGAGAACCCTGCCCTCCTTGATGAAGGACGGCAGGTTTTACCTTATAGTGATTGAAGATTGTCCATCTTTGCGATCCTCCTTCAGCTCTGAGGCACGAAGAATGATGTCAGTATAAGGGGTGGGAGGGGGACAATTTTTGATATAATTCGAGAGAAAATAGAGCTATTTCAGCATTGGCAACGTGTATGTATATATATAATATAATATATATATATATATATATATATATATATATATATATATATATATATATATATATATATATTACAATAAAATATTGTGGGTGCAACATTTGGCCTTTCTGTTCTTGGACTATAACTTGACTGTGGAATAGTAGTCTGTCAGCAGCCAGTTGTCTGCAAGTTGCTCTTCCTCTGGTGGAAAATGTGTGAAGAGGAGCTGCAGGTAAAAATAAGGCCTGGTGAGGGATGTCTGAATACAAAAAAGCTAAGGCTGGAATTATTGTGAAATGAGGAAGAAAGATGGAGTCAGTGGGAAGGGAAAACGCAGGACAAGTTTCTCACACCTGACCTGGTATTTGTTTGTACATTTTAAAGCCTTCTGAACAGTCAAGCATCAGGGCTCAAATTCCCTCAAAATGGAATAGAGAATAGATTCTGTTGTCAGCTGGTATTTGGGTTGGTTTCCATTGTGGTTGGCCAGTGCCTGGGTGGGATTCCAGGGAGTCATTTTGTTGGTTCTGGTACCACAAGTTGGTAAAGAGTCTCAATCATCTTGTGTATGTTTTACAGGCTAAAAATGACAAACCTTCCTTCTCCCAGTCTTTTTGGAAGTGGCCGGGATAAAGCAGAACTGTTTAGAGAGCGATTCATCATCCTACAACAGGTGAAGCAGCAGTTCGCTGATGGTTTTTATTCACCTAATTCCTTTCCGTGCAGTTTCTTAGACTCTCTCCATGTGACTAGTATATCTTAACAAAATCACATTGTTTACTTTTGTCCTTCTGAAGCACTCGCAACTCCTAATTCTGCACTAAAAGAATCAAGTGTAAAGAAAAAAGGGAACAATCCTAGACAAAACAGACCAATATTGGTGATGTTAACTTCTTTAATGTATGTATTGTTCTGGAGCTCTGTAGCGCACATAGTGTTAAAGTCCTGTTTCAGTCTATGTTAATTTCTTGTTTTGTCCTAGAATTCCTGCACTTTTGTTCTATTCATATGCTATACAGGTTGTCACTTGGTTTACTGATCAGAGAGTTGTAGTGGATGAAGCAATGTGCTTTTCTAGCCATGTACAATCTGCTCTGTGGCACCTAACCTGAAGCATCTGTTCTTTTGATTTCCAGCGAACTCACAGACACGAGCTCTTCACCCCTCCTGTGATAGGTGCTCACCCTGACGAGAGCAGGAGTAAATTCCAGGTAAGATAAGGAGTTGTACAATACGCTGCTCAGCCTGTATTGTCCCATTTAGTGCCATGCGTTGTCCTCTGCAGTGTGTTAGTCTGAGCTTCCCCACAATCGATGTGTACATTTGTAGCCTCCCTGATGCACTGCAGTTATCATCTCTCTGCTTTATGTCCTTGAGAATTCTGTATAGTATTTTAAATCCAGTCAGTGTATGGAGAAAGAATGTGACTTCAACTGAGTGCCACAACTTTATTTCAAGAATGGGCAGTCTGTTACTATGACTTTTTACATATCATTCTTTCTACTCTAGTTACCATCTGAATAATTTTATGTCCAACCAGTGATGGGAATTTTTCTGCCGCTAATTGAATGGATTTCAATTTTATAAATATTTGCAGTACATTGAAACTCTGATGATAATAACGTTGGTTGTGCATCTCTTTTTACGTCTTAAAGCAATAGTATTGCCTAAACATGAAAACTTCATACCTGTTAATGTATTGCAAGCCTAGAAATAATTCAGTTTCAAATAAAAAAAATAAAAAAAGTCCTACATGCGATAGTAATGCACTGTCAAGCTTTCTGTTCCCCATGTATGTGCAGGTGACCAATGGGGCGCAATAATTCCGGTCAATCCTTGCACATAAAATTCTTCAAATGGTAACTAGTCCAGTAAGGATGGCCAAATGCGCATGATTTAATGGTATGTAAAAGTCATGTGACCATTGCTGATGTCTTATGGCTTTGTTCTTGTACAGGACTTCAGTCATTCAATTATTACAACTGAATGTGTAAACTTGTCAGGAAGAATGGAGAACCTTCCTTAAATCCATTAATCCCAACCCTCTCCATGAGCCCCATTAACAGATCAGATCTTCAGGATTTCCTGCTTGTGCACAGGGGAGTTATTTAAATGATGGTGCCTCTGATTATATCACCTGTGCACAATCAGGGAAAGACCAGGCCTTTAACCCTTTCAAAAACCTTCCTCTGCTGAAGTCTAAACCTCCTTTCCTCTAATCTCAAGGGGTGTCACCTAATTCGGCCTTGGAATGAATAGCTCACCACAGAGATCTTTGTATGGACCTCTCATATACTTGTACAATGTGATAAGATCTTTTCTCTAGAGTAAATAAACTAAGTTTGTCTAGTCGTTCCTCATATGTCAAGTCCTCCATTCCCTTAATTAATTTTGTTGCTCTTCGCTGTACCCTCTCTAGTTCTAGTATATCCTTTTTCAGAACTGGTGCCCAAAACTGTACTGCACATTCGGGGTGACGTCTTACCAGTGATTTGTACAATGGCAACATGTTATCCACTCTTGCTTCAGTACCCCTTTTTATGCAAGACAGGATTTTGTTTACTTTTGCTACTTCTCTTTGACACTGGTCTCTTTATCCAGTTTTGTAGTTTACAGGGATACTCAGGTCTTTCTCTATCAAAGAGTCCCCTAAAATGAGTTCGTAAGTAGCTATCACAGTGCCCGTGCTTCTGTTGCTGAGCAGCGACATTGTTATTCTCTGCTGCCTTCTGATTGGCTGGTCTTAATTGCTAACACTGGGCTTGCCTTTATATACTGTGGGATGTCCTCCCTTAGGCGCCCTTTCGTGGTGTACTAGTTCCTGAGTCTATTCTAAGCTTTGCTGATTCGTGTATGACCTGGCCTGCCTGACTACGAGATTGTTCCTGAAGTTCCTGTTGCTACGCTCCGTTGCTGACCGTATCTGGCTGAGAACCTGCTCCATTGCTGACTGGATCTGGCTGAAGAACCTGCTCCGTTGCTGACTACATCTGGCTGTGTACTTCTCTGTGTCTGACAACTTCAGACTGAGACCCGCTCCGTTGTCGACTGTATCTGGCCATTGGACTTGTTCCAGTGCTGACCGCTGGTGGTACTATTCCGTTCTGTTACTGTCTCCGGTTTGGTTAACCGGCTCCGGTACCAACCATGTCCGTTTGTGCCCTGGTGACCATCGTGATACTGGGCTTTGCATTCACTGTGGTGGTGCACTGCATGGCGCTGTTTCTTGTCGACCAAAGGCTAAGCTTGGGCTTAAGCTGCTCCTATAATCGCTGCTAGCGGTGTGCACATTCGAAGTACCAGTACAGGTGTTACACTGACTGTGTTACTCTGATCTCTCTCTTTGTGGCCTTCCTACCTGTTACGCTGTGCTCACTCCCACTGGGAGTTTTTCAGTAAGTCGCTGGGCATTGACCATTAACCCTGTGGATACCTGGATAGTCCAGGGAAGGGCTTACACTGCTTTCTGCAGTACCTCGAGCTAGAGTCAGCGTTGCACATTCCATACTGCAGGTTGTGTGGTCACTGGCTGTATTACAGTTGCCTATTGTCGCCTTGATCCGCCCCTAGCTTTCTAGGGTCTGCCTCTAGCAGCTACCTTGGTCTGTTACCCTTCCTGAGGGTAGCATTGCCACTCCACGGTTGCCTGATAGTTGAAGACTAAGTTTGGGTCTAAGTTGCCTCGTTGCCATACCATACAGTCTGGGTCAAAATTACCTCGTTGCCATACCATACAGTCTGGGTCAAAATTACCTCGTTGCCATACCATACAGTCTGGGTCAAAATTACCTCGTTGCCATACCATACAGTCTGGGTCAAAGTTACCTCGTTGCCATACCATACAGACTGGGTCAGAGTTGCCTCGTTACCATATCTATCAGTCTGGGCCAGTGTGGTCTCGCTTCTCAGGGTTTGGTGCCCAGGCATCTGGGCAGTGCCAGTTCCGTTTCACGTGCACCCCCTGTGTGCGCTCACCTGGTCAGCTCATCAAAGGGCTGCCCTCGACGTCACTAATCCTGTCAGGAGTCTCTCTACTAGCTGTTAACCTGTTGTTCCAGTCCACCTATTCTAGTGCTGCAGACTTATTGTTGTAGTGTATTTGTATATCACTGTGTGATTTGCCTTGTGGGCCCCAGGGTCTTATTCCTTGTTTGCTCTCTTTCAACAAAGTCATTTTAACCTTACAATCCTGTCTGAGTGTTCATCTAAAAAGTGTGACAGTAGCCTTGGGATTTTTTCTTCCTAAATGCATGATTTTACACTTTCTCACAGCTATTTTATGTAAATCCCTCTGTAGAGAGAAAATATCCTGTTCTGAATTAATTACCCTGGATAATTTAGTGTCATCTGCAAATATTGATATTGATTTGCTTTCTATATCTATATTTGTTCCCTTGTATATACTGATGCAAAGAAAGTGTTTAGAACATCAGCCTTTTCCTTATCTTCTCTAATCAACTCACCCATCTCATTTTTGAAAGGTCCAATGCACTCCCTTTTAAGTTTTTTACCATGTATATATTTGAAAAACCTTTTTGAATTAGTCTTGCTCTCCCATGAAATTCAAGTTTCATTATCTTTTTTTGCTAACCTAATTGGTGCTTTTACAGTATTTGTTCCACTTCCTGTCTTGTAAGAAAGAATGTTCAGTTCCTTCAGACTTAAATAGTTTAAATGCTTTTTTTCTTGCCATTTCCTTCTTTACATGTGCAGTTAACCACATTGGCTGTGATTTACTTCCTTTGCATTTGTTCCCCATTGGTATATACTGTTGGGTACATTTCTGCAACCAAAATTTGAATTCTGACCATTTTCCCTCAGTATTTTTGCCTTTAAGTAATTTATCCCAGTCTGTGTGTTGCATTGAAACTCTTAACAATTTGAAATTAGCTTTATTAAAATTAAGTGTTTTGGTTGAACCTATACAGTTTTGCTTTGATAAACTGATCTCAAATGTAACCATGTTGTGATCACTGTTTCCCAAATGTTCGCTTACCTTAATATTGGATACCATTTCTATGTGTTTCTTTATCACTAAGTCCAATACATTGTTATTTCTTGTCGGCACTTCCACCATTTGTGACATGCAGCTTTCCTGAAGCATGCTCACAAACCTTCTTCCCTTGGCAGTCTGACAGATCTCATTATTCCAGTTGATACCTGGATAGTTAAAATGTCCCATAATTATAATAATCCCAAGCTGGGCAGCTTTCCTCATTTGCAATAGCAGTTGGGCCTCAGCATTATCATTAATATTTGGTGGTTTGTAGCATATACCCATTGGCTGAGAAGAACCTGGTATGAAACCCTGGAGAGACTGTCAGTAGATCATCCATTGTCCCATCCTCTCAGGCAGGATCTGTTGTCCCAGGGACCAGTTTTTCTTCACAATCCACCTTCTGCCGCTCAACCTCCAGGCTTTCAGATGTTACACCAAAGATTAGAAGACATCAATGCCATCATATCTGCAAGATATTATGGTCATTGCAGCTTCAAGACAACATGCAAGGGAAGATATTCAGGCAGCCTTGCAGCAAATCATAAGCTTGGGGGTGATTGTGAGCCAGGATAAGTCATCTTACCCCATCCCAGAAACTGGTCGTCTTGGGGGTGAAAGTCAATTCAACTGAAGACTTTTAATCTTTTGCATATAATTATTTTCATGCTTTGCTGAAAGGTGCATGTCTTCAGCCAGCAGTGTCAGCCACCTTCAGCCACCAGGTGAATCCCTGGTCAGGAATCTGAGACCTCTCCAATTTCATCATGCTCTGTGTTAGAGTTTCTGGGAACACCTCTCTTGGTCATGTACATAAAGAATCAGGGAGGCACAAGCAGCGCACCCTTTATGCTCGGGACAGAATAATCCTTCCTAGTGCAGATGTCTTTCTCCTCCTTGGGAACTTCCATCTTGCAGTATCTTCCTACCCAGGGGCCCATTTCTTATCCCATTCCTCAGCTTTTGAAGCTGTTGAATTTGGGGCTGAACAGAACTCTTTGATCTATAGGGGTCTCTGAAATGGTGTGTGATGCCTCCATCAGCGTAAGGAACATCCAGGGTCTATTGCAGAATTTGGTCCACCTTTTTGTGTTGGAGCAGTTGTTAAGTATGTGGATAGATCCCCAATCTCTGCTATGAGAATTCTCGACTTCCAGCAAAATGATTTTCAGGCAGGCCTGCTTCCAGTCTCTCTGAAAGTGCAATTTTCAGCCCTTTCTTTTCTACTGTTTAAGCGGTTCAATTTGCTGAAGAGGATTTAATCAATAGATTTCTCAGGGCCATTTCATAGTAACACAGTTGACAAGGCAGAAAAAAGGCATGTGTCCATAAAGTCCATGCCAAAACACCCCTGTTGATCTAGAGAAAAGCAAAAAAAAAATCCAAAACACTGAAGCCATTTCCAAATTAAGCCCCAAGTGGGTAAAAACAATTCCTTTCTGACTCCAAATGGAGATCCTCCCTGGGTCATCTAATGGCACAGGGCTGCTGCATTTGGAGCTTTCCAATTAACATTCTGGAGATTTGGGCCATTAAGCTGGCTCTTCACCGCTGTTCTTATGTGCTGGCGGGTGCACTGGTGAGGGTCCAGTCTTACAATGTTACTGCAGTTGCCTACATAAAAGTAGGAACCAGACACGAGCCCACTAGGGTGGAGATCCAGAAACTTCTTCAGTGGGCAGAAGCTCATGTCCCAGCCATCTCAGCAGTTCACATTCCAGGAGTGGAAAATGTGGTTGCAGACTTTATAAATCACCAAAGTCTGTATCCTGGAAATTGGGAACTCAGAGAGTGTTCAAGCAGATTGTCCAGTGCTGGGGTCTTTCATCAGTGGATCTCATTTGTGTCTCTCGACAACCAGAAGGTTCCACTCTTTTGCCCCAAGAAGAAGGACCCTCTATAGCGTTTGCGAATATTGTTGAATATCCATATGGCTTATATGATTCCACAGTTTACCCCAATTCCCAGGATGCTGAGGAAGATCAAAATGGATAGAGCTTAAATCATTCTGATTGCCCTCTCTTGTCCCAGTTGGATTTGGTTCATGGATCTTTTCAGTCTGTCCACTGCAGAACAGTTTTTTCCTGTATCTACTGACACAAGGTCCATTTTGTTACTATCAGGTGGAAAGGTTGGTTTGATGGAAAGGTTGTTGAAGCCAATAGCCTGAGGAAGGAGTTCTCAGATGCTTTAATTTCCACTGTCGTTCAGACTAGGAAACATGTTTCTTCCAAAGCCTGTCATAGGATCTGGTCTCTGTTTTACCAGTGATGTGTTGTATGGGATGTGTCCCCCCCCCCCCCCCTCAATCTTTCAGTCTTCCTACTATTCTGGCCTTTGTTCAGGATGATGTCAACAAAGGCCTGTCTGAGTTAAGATCTCAGCCCACTCTGTTCTTTTTCAGAAGCGGATTGCCTTTATCTCTGACGTGAAGACCTTTTTTCAGGGATGGACCTGAGCCTGGTGTTTCAGAGTTCTCCAGAGGCCTCTTCCATCTGTTTCTTTGCTTCTCCTGATGCTTAAGATGGCCTTCCTTTTGGCTAGCTCTGTTGTGTAAACCCACCCAGAAGGCATTTCTTCTTCCCAAAGTTTTACTGCCCAAGATAGTTTCAGATTTTCATATTAACCAGGAAATTATCCTTCCTTCCTTTTTGCCCTGATCCTTCTACCAAGTGCAGCTCCATCTGCTTGACCTGGCACATTGCTTATCACATACAGCCTTTCAGGAAATCAAACTCTCTCTCATTCCTGAGGATCCATGAACAGACCAGGCTATCTCCAAAGTAACCATTGCTATCTGACAGGTATATATGCTCAGGAAAAAAAATATGTTCCTTTCTGAGCCACAGCACACTCTACCAGATCTGTGGGTGCCTCTTGGGCCTTCAAGAATCAGACCTCTGCAGAACAGTTGTATAAGGCTACGACCTGTTCGTCTTTGCATACCTTCACCAGACATTACTGAGTCAATGTCATAGCCTCGACTGAGGCCATCTTTGGCTGGAATGTCCTCCAGGCAGTTGCTCCTGTTTAGGGACTTCTTTCCTAGTTTTCTCTATGCAGATTTCTGAACCTTGTTTTTTCTTATTATTCTTCAGTTTTTTGGTGTAAAAGTTTGGGGTTCCTTGACACCTGAGGCTTATTTTGTACCAATTAGTTCTGTTCAATGCTGGTCTCCAGGGGAGGGTTTTTGTATTTTCTCTCCCAGGAATAGTGGTTGATGCTTGGTGTATCCCCTTGGTTCATGTGTACCACATTGGATGTAAGAGAAAAAACAGAATTTCTAGTTGCAATTTCCACTGCCAGAAAAGTATCTAAATCCTGTATTGTTTCCTGTAAATATCCCTGTCACTTATTCCTCCAAGATAAAGCAGTTTTAAGAACACTTCCTGGTTTTCAACCTAAAGTGATTTTCTTTGTTCCACATTAATCAGTTCTTGGTGTTGTACATTGCCACAAAACAAAGACTTCATCATTCCTTGGATGTGGTATGATGCATTAAGTATTGTATTCTTGCTATAAGATGCACTATTTGTAATACCTGAAGGTCCCTGAAATGGCAAACCAGCATCTAAAGATACAGTTTCTTTTTGGACAAAAGGACTGTTACACAAGCTTATAATGTGCACTCTAAGCCTGTTTCTTCTAGACTTCCTGCTCCTTCCACAATATCAGTGCATCCTGGCCCATCAAGCGCAAAGCAAGTATCTGCAGAACAAATGTCTCCTGTCAGCACGGTTACAAAGATCTAAAGGTTTAATGTTTTTGTCTTTCTAGTTTTAGCATGACTTTGTATAAGCTGCAGTTGTTTAATTCATTTTCATCTGTTCTCTCTCCTACCCTGTGTTTTTTGGAATCATTTTGGGACATCCCCCACTGGACTCCTGAGAGAATGTTGTCTTTATATTGAATTATCCTTCATCTCAGGCCATTGGAGATTTTGCTTTTGCTAGATGGACTCTGGATAATAGTTGGAGTCTATGTGGAAACTAGGGCTGGAGGGTGGTTGTATCCCAGTTCTTTGGATCCTGGTGGAGGAAAGTTTACCCATTGTCCCTGTCTCCCACTGAGCTGAGAGAAAAGGAATTGTTGGGAATTATAAAGACCCCCTTTCTTTACAATGAATGTACTTCCTTCTCCTCTAACCTGAACTGCCCAGTATAAAGTTAGACTTTCGGTACTTCTGAATCCTTCTTCCCTCTTATTTCTCTAAGAAGATCTCCTAAGTTGTTCTTTAAGTAGCTAAATCAACAATTTCTCTGCTTTTCTAAATTTCTTCTTTACATTCACTTGAACCTTTCTCTGGGTGGGTGGTATTTGAGAAATGGGGAAAAACCCTTTAGCGATCCCACCACCACTGAAGAATTTTTCTGCTTAGTGAACACCAGACTGTTTATTACTGGAAGATCATAAACAATAGGCAAGGGCCCTGCCCGTGTCCAGTTGCTTGGAAACATCTGTTTTAAGCAGAAGCTGAAATGAAGAGCAGTATAGTTGGTATTCTTTACAATCATACAGGGATTTGGAGTTTAGGTGGGGAAGTTGTACCTTGGTTATGTCTAATAAGTGTGTGTATGTGTAACCACCGAATATGTATTAACAGTGTAAAGTGCAATAATGCAAGTGTGTTTGTACCTCATTTTCAGCTTAAAACCGTAGAAACCCTACTGGGTAGTACAGCTAAAATGGGAGAAGTGATCGTTCTGGGGATGATAACCCAACTGAAGGAGGTAGGCAACATTATTCATTATTTTATCTTAAAGGGACCGTCAGGTAAAACAACTAATTTGGAAGCTCTGTATGTTGTATTGCACATTTTTCCTTTTTTCACCATCAGTTACCTCCATTCACTAACTTGAAGTAGAACCTTCACCTTAATTTAAGTTTGCGTATATGACAGCTGTATTAAAAACTGCCTATGTGTCATGATAGCCAAAAGAGCAGCAAATACACAGTTAAGGAGATATTCACACTTAAAATACCATACGCTAAAGCATGCTACAATCGACAATTAGGGGTAGCACTAAAAATATCTGGACAGTGGGAAACTGGAAGAAGGGGTAGTATATAATCCAAAAGACAATTGGAACTGCAGTTGAACCAACTGAATATATTATTCAATGTTTTGGTCTGGTAAGGACCTTTCTCATGAACACAATAACTTATAATGATTAAAAACTGGACTATACATACCTATCCCCGTGGAACACCTTGTGTCGAAGAATTGTGATGTGCATATCTGGGGAAATGATTGACATGATTGACCGAATATTGTTATTGTGTTCTTGGGAAAGGTCCTTACCAGACCGAAACATCGAATAAATAAATGTAATATTGTGGTTTAAGTCCTGTGAGTGCTGGCCTTCTGTGGACAATATTGGACTTTGCTAGAGCACCCAGGCATGTGTACTAAGAAGATGTGAGTGCAGATCCTGGAAAGAAGTATATATATTTCTCTGTCGTCCAATACAGGTTACTGGTAACTCTGGGTAGGCAATCCGCCCCTTTAATTGTAGGCAGGAACAATTCTAGAATTGTATGCAGGGGGTGGAGCCTACCTTTCCTCCTTGGCTGCAGCTAGCCAGCCAGCTCCAGAAAGATTTGTTCCTTGGTGAAGATAACACAGGTAAGAGAACAGTTATGCTATAGCTTTAGAAGTTTTTTATTTATCTGTTAGAAATGGAATACCACCAATAGGTGGATTACCATAACTGACAATGCCCTTAGATGTGGCTAGCTCAGTGACCAGGTGCTTTTTGTGGACCTTAAGCCCTGGGGGGGAAATCTTGGCTACAAGTTATTTCCTCAGGAGTTGCCCACTGAGGCTTCTTCTTTAAACATGGTAATCTGAAGACAAAAGATCTGCAGGAAAGGTGAGCAACCCTTTGAGTGCTGCAGGTCCACATGTCCCACAGTTCCCCTCCGCACAGGGGTTTTTCCTTTGGAGTTCCTCTTGCACACCCCTGCACTCATTGGGTCTATCTGTATGTCTATTGGGTGTTTGGAGCAGGTTTGGGACATATCTCTGCAACCGTTTAACCTAGCGACTTCAGAGATGGCTCGTTTTACTTGTCTGCCCTTGCTCTATCATCTGGTTCATGTTTCTAGTGTGTTGGGGGGGCTCAGGGGGCTTCGGGCACTGTTTGGGGTACTTTTCTTGGAAAACTACATTTCCCATGAGCGCTTGCTTCACACGCTCATTTCTGATTGGCTCCTGCTGCGGCAGCCATTTTGTGCTCTTTCCAGAACGAGTATCCTACGCAGGGCTTGGACTCTCCTCTGCTGATTAATCCTTCACCTGCCAGATAAGTCTATTTTAGCTATTTCTGTTGTGAAACTTTAATCATAGACACTGTAATTGGGTGATTTCTTATACTGTGAGAATATCTATACCGTTAGAGCTTGGGGCCAGACCTAAGACTAAGGCTGCTGGTGTCTCTCTATCCCCTATTGCACATTGCTCTTCCTATCATTCAGGGTTACCTAGAGAATTCTCAGGTCCTTTATGCCCAGCATGTTCTGATGTCCCTGAGTTTCTCCCAGGGACCTCCAGCCATGCATTAGAGCCAGTTTGGGTGCAAGAGTTCAAGGCTGCTATTAGGGACCTTAGGTCCACTTTGCTACTCTTTCCATCCCAGTTACAGGGGGTCTTTCATTCTTGGCAGACCCCCTCCTTCGTCAAGTCTTCCCTGCCAAGGCCTCAGGGTGTACCTGACGTGTCAGATTCCTCTGAGGAGGAACTGATGATGGATTCAGACATTGAGGAATGTTCAGCGGTGGGCTCCTCTCAGTTTTTTGGGGACCCTTTTGAAGCTGATCCTGAGCCCTCGGCTGAGGGCCTGATCAGGGCTGTTTTAAATACCCTAAACATTCCCTTAGTGCAGGAGGTTCCTTCTGACCCTTCTGATGTCTTTCAGGAGCCTAAAAAGCCCCTTACTTGCTTTCCACCTAACCCCACTCTTGACTACCTTGTGTCCGAAGAGTGGAAGTCTCCAGACAAGAAACTTTCTGTCTCCAAGAAATTTGCCAAGCTTTATCCCTTTTATAAGGCTGCGCTTGCTCAGTGGGTTCATCCTCCTAAAGTGGATGCTCCTATCTCCAGGCTGTCCACGTCTACTGCATTGCCAGTGTCTTATGTGCCTGCTTTAAAGGATTTGACTGACAAGAAACTTGAGGTCTCCCTCAAGTCCATCTTTGCCACTGCTGGTTCTGCCATGAGTCCAGCATTTGCAGCAGCATGGGTGAAACGGGCCATTGCGGTCTGGAGTGAACAGCTCACTCTTGCTGTCCGTCAGGGTGCTCCTACTTCGGATAAGTTGCGTCTCCTTGCCAACATTTCTGAGGCACAGTACTATGTTTCTGCTGCCCTATTTGATGCCATCCATTTGGTGGCTAGGGTTTCCACCATGTCTGTGGTTGCCAGACAGGCTGTTTGGCTCAAGATCTGGTCTGCTAATACTGCTTCTAAGAAAGCATTGCTCTCCTTGCTTTTTCAAGGTACTTCTTTGTTTGGGCCAGATCTCAAGGATCTGATCAGTGAGGCTACAGGCGGTAAGAGTACACTTCTACCCTTAGTTCCTAGGAAGAAAACACCACTTAAGTGTAACCTGTATTTTCGTTCCTTTCTAAATGAGACACGTCTGGCGAACCAGGTGGTTCCTTCAGCTCAGTGTACCTCCTCCAAGCCCAAACAGCAATGGAAGCCCAAGGTCTCTTCCAAGCCTTCTTTAGCATGACTCACCGAACCCAGGTCCACACTCTGTTGTGGGTGGTCATCTGCGTCACTATCACAGCATTTGGGAGGATTCAGTGACAGACCCATGGGTTTTACAGGTAGTGACAGAAAGGTACAGGATCCCTTTTTCTTCCTTCCTTCTCATACGCCTCTGGGTGCAGAGAAATGCTGTCTGTTTGATGGAGATGTTCAGGCTCTTCTGGACAAGGATGTTCTAAAGCCTGTTCCAGTTCAGGACAGAGGTATGGGTTTTTACTCAAACCTCTTTGTGGTCTCCAAGAAGGACGGTGGTTGTCTTCCCATTTTGGATTTAAAGGATCTCAATTCCTTTGTGATCTGGACTCATTATCACCAGGAGTCTTTACATATGGTGATTGCTGCCATGTCCCCGGGGGAATTCCTTGCATCTTTGGATCTTCAGGACATGTGCTTACACATTGACATTCATCCAGAGAGCCGGCAGTACCTCCAATTTGCCTGCGACTGGGGACATTTTCAGTTCTGAGCTTTTCCATTTGGTCTGACGACAACACCTCAGATCTTCAACCGTTTCCTGGGAGCCTTAGTGTCCGCCCTCCACCGAGACGGCATCAGAGTTACTCCATACATAGACGACCTGCTTCTGAAAGCCCCTTCTGCAGAACTTCTTTATCAGCAGGTTCAGCAACGCATTCATGCTCTCTCCCATCACTGGTGGATCATCAACTTGGACAGATCAGATCTTGTCCCATCACAGCGTCTGGTCTTCCTGGGCCTCCTCTTCGATACCCAGAAGAACATGGTGTTTCTCACAAACGAGGTGGCTTACCAGATTGCCCACAGGGTTTCTGCGATACTGGCTCAAGATCCAGTTCCAGTAAAGAAGCTGTAATCTCTCATGGGGAAATTAATTTCCACCATAGAGGCGGTACCGTTTGCCATGGCGCACACCAGGGAACTCCAGCGGTTTGTGATCCAGGTGTGCAGGGGTCAGCTGGACCTTCTGAAGATGTCAGTGTCACTTCCTCTTCATGTGAAACTGAGTTTGTTCTGGTGACTCGCCCTCTCCAGTCTGCTGAAGGGCAAGTCCTTCCTAGTTTCCTTCTGGACCACTGTGACCACGGATGCCAGCCTCTTCGGATGGGAGAGGTCCTGGGTCGCCTGAGTGCCCAAGGTCGGTGGTCTCCGGAAGAATCTCTCCTTCCCATCAACATATTGGAGCTTCCGGTGATATTTCATGCCCTTTGTCATTGGACATCTCAGCTGGAAGACTTTCCAGTCCGGGTAGAGTACGACAATGCCACTGTCGTGGCTTACATCAACAAACAGGTTAGAGGTTAAGGCTATTTTGTCCTTGGCAAAAGAACACGTTCCTGCCATATCCACTGGCATGGACAACGTCATGGTGGACTTCCTCAGTCGACACACAGTGGAGAGTGGGAGCTGCACCCAGATGTTTTCACCTTCATTGTTCAGAAATGGGGTCTTCCTTACATCGACCTGATGGCAACAAGACACAACAGGAAGGTTCCGAGGTTCTGCTCTCAATGGAGGAACCCTCTAGCCCTGCCGGTGGATGCAATTTCCATTCCTTGGTTATTCCCTCGAGCCTACATCTTTCCTCTCCTCCCAATGTTGTGCAGGGTGTTACAGAAATTACGACTGGAGCGTTGTCCAGTCATTCTGATTGCTCCATACTGGCCTCGCCAAGCTTGGTTTCCGGAACTTCTGGATCTGTCAGTGGCGGAGCCATTCCGGCTCCCTTGCCGTCCAGATCTTCTACAGGGTTACCTGTGGAAGGAGGATGTTCATCGTCTAGCCTTGACGGCTTGGAAATTGAATCCTCAGTATTGAGTAAGAAAGGGTTTTCTTCTGGTGTGGTGGCTACTATGCTCAGTGCCCGCAAACTGGTTTCTTTCAAGATCTATCATCGTGACTGGTCGACCTTCCTATATTGGTGTGCTGACAAGGACCTGTCTCAGGAATTTGATCTACCTACGGTCTTGGCTTTTTTGCAGGACAGTGTGGATAAGGGCCTCAGTTTGAGTTCCCTTAAAGTTCAGACGTCTGCTCTCTCTCTCTCTGTTTTCTTTCAGAGGCACATTGCCATCCTTCCTGATGTCAAGGTTTTCTTCCAGGGCATTGCTCATACTCATCCTGCCTTCAAGATTCCTGCTGCTCCGTGGGATCTTAACTTTTTTTGGGTGTTCTTCAGCGCCCTCCACTTCATTGTTTGTTGGGCTATCTCTGATCTGATGGTTCATATCTGCTCTGGTATCTTTGGGGGCCTTGCGCCTAGTCCTTGCCTTAATTCCCGCCTCTGGTAAACTCAATGGTTACCAGTAACCTGTATTGGACGACAGAGAAAAGAGGATTTTAGTCTTACCTGTTAAATCCTTTTCTCTTAGACCATACAGGTTACTGGTCTCCCACCCTGTCAATTGACCATGCTTGGCTCTCCTGTGGCAGACTGTGGGGGTCCTTCCGGGTCATGCTCACAGGAGTCTTCTTTCCCTTCTACTATCTGGTCAATAGTTAGTGTCTCAAATATTTCTGGAGCTGGTAGGCCCCACCCCCTGCAAACAATTCTAGAATTGTCCCTGCCTACAATTAAAGTGGATCTCTCACATAGATATAAGTAATGCTCATTAGTTAGAGCATTTAGGGAAAACATTTAAATTGTTATTCATTTAAAAAAAAAAATTATCTGCACAAAAATTAATGTTCAAAAAGTGCTTGGCAGCCTACTTCCGGCCTGCTGCCTCTGCTCCCCTCCCTCCTCCTATGACAGAGGCTGCAAGATGGAAATAGGCTGCCGGGCACTTTTTAAACATTAAGTTTTGTTTTTTGTGTTTTTAAATGAACAATGTTTTAAATGTTTTCACTAAATGCTCTAACGAGCATTACTTATATCTATGTGAGAGATCCCCTTTAAAGGGGTGGATTGCCTCCCAGTGTTACCAGTAACCTGTATGGACTAAGGGAAAAGGATTTAACAAGTAAGACTAAAATCCTCTTATATGCAATATGCATACATCAGAATACAACAGAATAGACCTTAAAATAGCAATGAATATCTGTAAATTAATAAATGATGGAAAAGGATTAAGCCTAAAAACAAAATTAATAAACAAGCAACTAGTCCAGTCGAACAATAAGAGGTCACAAATATAAAAAAGCATGTAGAAATAGCCATAAAAAGTCCAGTGATAATAACCGTTTCACATACAGGATGATGGGTAGATGAAGATGATGATATGGAACACCTCTCTAGATGAGCAAACCTCAGCCCCTGTGCTGTTACGCCCAGTGTGGTCCTACAAACCACCAACAGAAGTCTAGAAAAAAAGAGCGCACTAGGCGGGCAAAAAAGTGGTGCCAAAATCTAAGTGTAGTTTTAGGTACAATACAAATCATCAGTGAACAAAATGCACTCTCACATATTCTCAGTCTTGGGGGAAAAAAGCATATTTGGGTCCTGGTCACCTTGTTCGCCAGAAAAGCTGCATACTTACACCATCAAGATACCTGAATATTGGCCTCCACACTACCTGAGCAGTATGATCACTCCAGATCTCCATACTAACTATAACCTCCACTCCACTACTAACAACTCACTGACTATTCCACACTACCTGAGCAGTATGATCACTCCAGATCTCCATACTAACTATAACCTCCACTCCACTACTAACAACTCACTGACTATTCCACACTACCTGAGCAGTATTATCACTGTAGATCTCCGTACTAACTATAACCTCCACTACTAACAACTCACTGACTATTCCACACTACCTGAGCAGTATGATCACTCCAGATCTCCATACTAACTATAACTTCCACTACTAACAACTCTCTGACTATTCCACACTACCTGAGCAGTATGATCACTCCAGATCTCCACTACTGACAACTCACTGACTATTGCACACTACCTGAGCAGTATGATCACTCCAGATCTCCATACTAACGATAACTTCCACTACTAACAGCTCGCTGACTATTCCACACTACCTGAGCAGTGTGATCACTCCAGATCTCCATACGAACTATAACTTCCACTACTAACAACTCACTGACTATTCCACACTACCTGAGCAGTATGATCACTCCAGATCTCCATACTAACTATAACCTCCGCTCCACTACTGACAACTCACTGACTATTGCACACTACCTGAGCAGTGTGATCACTCCAGATCTCGATACTAACTATAACTTCCACTACTAACAACTCACTGACTATTCCACACTACCTGAGCAGTATGTTCACTCCAGATCTCCATACTAACTATAACCTCCACTACTAACAACTCACTGACTATTCCACACTACCTGAGCAGCATGATCAGTCCAGATCTCCATACTAACTATAACCTCCACTACTAACAACTCACTGACTATTCCACACTACCTGAGCAGTATGATCACTCCAGATCTCCATACTAACTATAACCTCCACTACTAACAACTCACTGACTTTTCCACACTACCTGAGCAGTATGATTACTCCAGATCTCCATACCAACTATAACCTCCACTACTAACAACTCACTGACTATTCCACTATACAAGAAGCCGGTTGACCTGCCTTCTCCGTCAGAGCTCCAAAAGCCTGGAATAACCGTCCCAAAAAAATCAGATCTTCTCGCAGTCTAAAATCTCTAAAAATAACTGCTTCTTTGTATATAATTTATTTTGTATGTATGTTTGTGTATATGTACGTGTATTATTGTTTCTCTGGTTTGTGAAAATATGTAACTACTTACTGTAAAAACTGTCCAAGACATACTTGAAAATGAGAGAAATTTCGATGCATCTTCATGGTAAAACATTTTTGAAATAAAATAAAAATGTTTGTGCCTTTTTTTAAGTGACAAATCTAAGTTTTTTGGGTTTTTTTCTCTCCTTCCCACAGGGGAAATATTTCCTGGAAGATCCCACTGGAGCGGTGCAACTCGATCTCAGCAAAGCTATATCCCACTGAGTGTTTATATATTTTCCCACATGTCCTACTACCACCCCCCAAAAAAAAAAAAAAAAAAAAAAAAAAACACAAAAACCCTCTCTCACAGTGTAGAATAAAACTGTTTGAACTTTTGTTTGCCTGAGAGATGGTGCATCAGACTGCTATTCAATGAATTTCTGTCCCCCTTGCACCCAGCAGGGGAAGTAACAGGTAAAGTGCAGGGGTTTTACTTGTAAGTTCAATGCTACTGTAACAGCACAACCAAAATAAGAACTGCACTTAGCCATTCCTAAACCTCTGTCCTACAACCTTGTCCCACCAAGGTTTAAGCATCTCCTCTTTATAACAAGTGTATCAGTCTGTCTCCATCAGTCAGATTCCCCTGTATTTATGTTAGAACCATACATTTTTAATTGAGGAGTGACTCAAAGTTTGAGAAAAGCTGCTCGGTCAGGGTCTAGCTTGGTTTCCGCCATGCCCAGACATATCCACATTTGTGCTCTTTTATTGAATGAGGTGACCTCAGCACTGGCCACTTCTAACAACTTTGTCATGACCTTAACTCCAGTGCACCAGTTCCAAAGTGGCCTGTATACGGAGTCCTGTTTTGTTTTAGCAGAAGGTAAAAATTTTAAACTCATTCTAACCCTATATCCAATACAAATCTGAATCTTTCTTAAGTAAACCCCATCGCTGCCTCCACCACTCCGTGTAAAGTTGTATGTTGTTTTTTTTTGTTGTTTTTTTTAGGTTGGTACGAAGACAAGGTTTTTCATATTAATGCTTTTGGATTTCCTCCTACTGAGCCGAGCAGCACTACACGGTGAGTAGAAGCGATCAGCCAGGTCAGTACATGTCCCAATCAGAAGGCAGATTAGGTTATCTTCTTTTTTTTTTTTAGATGTTATTTACAAATCCGTGTATAAATGTAAGTAACAATAACAAGTTCTTATTATGTGCATATGTTGTACTAGCTATCTGTCTGTAATATATTGAAAAACATACCACATATCAAAAAAATAATTTGTAAAAATTGGACTATATTATCTCACAGTCCCCTTCTTTCCCTATGCACCCAATATCTATTATGGACAAGTTTCATCACTATATAGCAGTTATATGTAAGTGCTAAGCTGACATCCACATAGATTTCATGTAATAATAATAATACATAATCATATAGCATAATTCTGCTTAATAAACAGTCCCATCCATATAGAACTACAGTTTATCATAATACTTGCAACATCCAATAGTACATTATATTCCAATCCGTGAGACTGTACAAAGTTCTGCAAGACAAAACTCCAAAAGGTTCCACACTTAAGTATTACCATCCCTTTAAGCGACAGATATGATAAATGCTACTGGAATGCATGTGTTGTGGAATGCATGGTTGTCATGGCAGCGAATTGAAAGTGATGTGCTGTTTACATGGAAAGTAGGAAGTACATGTTGTAATAATAATATAAGTAAGACGCCAAGGATGATGGGAGGACACAGCTAAAAAAAAAAAGGAGCTGTGAAGCCCAAAATGAGCTTCACTGGACATGGATGAAAGCCGCATGGAAAAGAGTTAACATGCAAAAAATATATCCTGTAGGTTTATCATCCTGAGTAAAACCAGCGTACTCCCACTGCTAAGTGTTGTTTTATGCAAAAGATATTCCAGCTCAAACATGAATTATTTAGGTGCAATATCTCAATGGCCTGAAATTTTACACTGGTGCTATTTCTACACTATCCTCTGGAGGTTTATTGTCAACTGACCAGAGCTTTCCATAGGATGATGACAGCACCACTGCAAAATTTCAGGCTATTGAGAATATTGCAGCTAAAAAATTAGTTTGAGCTGCAATAACCTTGAATAAAACACTCAGCACTGGGAGTACCCTTGTTTTACTTAGACAAATAAACCTTACTATATACATTTCTCTATCGTCCAATATGACACCCTTCCTAGTAGGCTGGAACATTTCAAAAGACAAGGTCTTGGAGGTGGAGTCTTCTCTTCTCCTTTTAAGGCTAGCCCCACCCTTTCCAGTTTGGCTTGTTCCAGAGTGAACAGACTAGGAACATCTCTGCTTAGTTTTTAGTTTACTTTTTATTTTATTCTCAGATATGGGTTGTAACAATTCCCCCATTAGATGGGTTACCATTCCTGGCTTCCCCTGGAGGATTGCCCAGTTATCAGCTGCTGTTGTGGACCTTTGCAGCCCTGTGGAGAGAATATTTCAACCCAAGTTTCTCTCTCCTAACTGGGTCTCTCTGAGGCGCTGATTCTTCACAATGATACCTGAAGACAGAAGATGAAGATTGGTGAGTAACCCTTTGAGTGCCTTGATCCACGACCAACTTGCTTCCCTCCCTACAGGGGATTATCTTGGAGTCCTGAACGCCTTCACACATGCTGGGTATTTTATTCTGGTTTGTCCCTGAGTTTTATGGTGCTTCGATGGCTGCATTTTGAGTAGTTAACCCCTTCCCTGCTGGTTTAACAGGGTTTCCTGGACTTCCTTTCTATTGGCTGATGGTTTTAGAGATGCCATTTTATTCCTGCTTGCTTATCCTACGCAGAGGTTGCCTTTTCCTTGCTCTCCTTCTCAGATTAACCCTTCGCCTGCCAGAGAAGTACCTTCTTTGTTTTCTAAGGTGAATTATTATTCTGGGACAGAGTATTTGGGTTTATATACTGTTTAGACACTACTCCTATTAGGATGTCAGATCAAAAGGGACATGGGGCTAGTATACTGGGGTGTTCCTCATGCCAAAAGGGCTCCCTAGAGAATATTCAGGACCCCTATGTCCCTCATGCGCTGTGGCCCCCACTACACCACCAGGGCCCTCCAGCCATAAGCAACAGCCAGTCTGGGAGAAAGACTTAAAGTCTTCTATGGCACAATTTCCCCTGTTCCTCCAAGAGGTTCTCCATTCTTGGAAACCCCCTACCTTCTTCAGGTTTGTGGGCCCTAAAGCCCGAGGTATACCTGCGCTCACGGAACCCTCTGATGAGGACTCCTTTGGGGGTGACATGGAGGAAGGGGAGGTTGAAGAAAGGGATTCCACCTATACCTTTGTGACCCCTATTAAGCTGACCCTGTTCCCTCTGCGGAGGGGGCTCATTAAGGCTGTCTTGGCAACCCTTCAGGTCACTGACATCCCTGATGCGGGTCCGTCTTCATCTGATGTGTTTCAGAGACATAAATGTCTTCAACAGTCTTTCCACCCAACACCACTCTGGACCAGGTTATCCTAGATGAGTGGAAAACATCTGATATGCGCATGTCTCTCTCAAAGAGATTCTCTAAGCTGTACCCCTTTTCAGGGATAGCTTTGATGCAATGGGCTTCTCCTACTGCTATTGACCCCCTTGTATCCAGGCTCTCTAAGTCCACTGCTCTGGCCTTGGCAGATGCTACAACCCTTAAGCTATCCTCAAGTCCTATTTAGCTGCCATTGGGGCTGCATTAAGGTCTATTCTGGCCTCCACCTGGGTCACTAGAGCTATTGCTATCTGGGGTGAAAAACTTACTGAAGCTTTCAGAGATGGCATCCCTAAGGATGATCTTTTAGCCCTCTTAGCCAACATGTCTGAGGCTCACACACATATGTCACTGACGCTCTCTTTGATGCTGTCTGCTAAGGCATCCGCCTTTTCTGTGAAGGCGAGACGCACTTTGTGGCTCAAGATATGGTCTGTGGACCTGTCATCTAAGAAGTCACTGGTTTCTCACACTTTTCAGGCCAAGTCTCTTTTTGGGCCTGAGCTTAAGCAGATTATAAGTGACACTACTGGGGTCAAGAGCAACTTGTTATATTAGGTCTCCAAATGCCCTAAAATGGTGAGGAAACATTGTCTTTTTTTGTCCTGTCAAATCCAGGTCTGGCAAGTCCCCATCAGCGTGACTTGGGGTAGGAAAAGTTGCGACTTTACAACCAGTCAGTTCAGTTTCTTCTTGACAAGCGAGTTCTTGTTCCATTTCAATCTCAAGAGTGAGGTTCAGGTTTTTATTCAAACCTTTTTGTGGCATCCAAGAAGGATGGTGACAACCACCCTATTCTGGACCTCAAGGACCTCCATGCTTTTGTGGAGACTGCTCGCTTCAAGATGGAGTCCTTGCTCTCTGTCATCGTTGCTATGTGCCCTGGGGAATTCCTCTCATCTCTGGATTTGCATGACATGTACTTACATATTCCTATTCACCTGGACAGTCAGAAATACCTCGGTATTGCTTGTAGATAGAAGCACTACCAGTTCACCATTCTGCCCTTTGGGCTTACCTCCACTCCTCGGGTGCTTGTCAGAGTACCGGGAACCCCAGTTGACTTCATTTACACCCAGGGTATTCAGGTGACCCCCTACATGGACGACCTTCTGCTGAAGGCTCCATCCAGGGAAATCCTGGACCAACATGTCCAGGAGTGTGCTCAGATACATCTTCACCATAGTTGGATTCTCAAGATGTCAAAGTCATCTCCTCGCAGGACTTGGTCTTCCTCGGTCTCAGGTTTGACACCTATCTGGGGAAGGTTTTTCTGATGGAGTACTCCATTCAGCAAACCATGAGTCTGGTGTCCCAAGCTCTGAAGTGGCCGTCGGCTCCAGTCCTGAAGTAAAAGACACTTTTGGGCCTCATGATGTCTACCATGGAGGCAGTATCTTACTCTATGACCACACCAGGCAGCCTCAGAGGTTCATCATCCACTCTTGGCAAGGAAATCCAGATCTCCTGGATCTGAGGGCCTTCCTACCCCTGGAGGTCCAACAGGATCTCCACTGGTGATTGAACAGGAGCAACCTGGAACAGGGAAAACTGTTTGTGATACCAGAGTGGATCTTTGTCATGACCGATGCCAGCCTGAGGGGCTGGTCTGCGGTTGTGGGGCAGATGGGGATCCGGGGCAGATGGGCACTGTGCTGGAGCTCAGAGCAATTTGGCATGGTCTTGTGTACTGGTCCCATCAGCTGCAAAGTCATTCAGTACAAGTCCAGTCAGACAACTCCACTGCCATGGCCTACATCAACAAACAGGGAGGCACTCAAAGTGCTCCCGCTTGGTCAGAAGTCAAGTCGATCTTGGCTTAGGCAGATCATGTATCTGCTATCTTCGCCTTGCACATTCCAAGGGTAGACAGCTTCCTGGCGGAACTCCTCAATTGCCAAAAGGTGGATCCCGGAGAGTGTGAGCTCCACCCTGACGTTTTCGATCTGCTGGTGCAGCGGTGGGGTCTCCCATAGATTGATCTGATGGCCACATGGAACAACAGGAAAGTTCAAATGTTTTGTTCCCATTGGGGGGATCCTCTTGCCTTTGCCACGGACTCCTTGTCAATTCCATGGCGCTTTCATCTGGCTTACATCCTCCCTCCGATTCCTCTCATCCCCAGGGTGCTTTGGAAGATTCGAATGTACGGTCCAGCAGTCATCATGATTGCTCCCTATTTGGGCCAGGAGGGCATGGTTCCCCAAGTTGTTTTGCCTCTCCATTCAGGATCAGTTTCCACTGCCACTCAGACTGGATCTCCTCCTTCAGGGGTACCTCTGGAAGGAGGATGTGGAGAGGTTGGCTTTGACTGCATGGCTATTGAAGCCTCCATCCTGAGGCGAAAAGGGTTCTCCCCTGAGGTTGTCTCCACTAAGATCCAGGCTAGAAAGACTCTCTCCTGTAAGGCCTACTACATGGTTGGTCCATTTTTCATTCTTGGTGTGTAGACAGGGATCTGTCTTCACAGGAGTTTGACCTTTCGGTGGTCCTGTCCTTTTTTGCAGGATGGTGTGACCAAATGACTAAGTCTAAGTTCCTTGAAGGTTCAGACTTCTGTTCTCCCTGTATTTTTCATGCGATGCATTTCCATTTTGCCAGATGTCAGGGTATTCTTTCAGGGAGTTGCTCATGCTTTCCCTGCCTATAAGGATCCCACAACCCAGTGGGACCATAACCTGGTTTTGGGTATTTTGCAGCTATCTCCCTTTGAGTCACTTGCTACCATTCCTTTGCGTCTTCTGATGTGGAAAATTGTTTTTTCTTCTGGCTGTAGTCTCTGTGAGCAGAGTTGCTGAGTTGCAGGCTTTGTCTTGCAAGCCACCTTTCCTAGTGTTTCACAAGGACAAGGCTGTTCTTCGAACCTCTCAGGAATTCCTTCCTAAGGTGGCCTCTGAGTTCTACATCAATCAGGAGATTATTCTGCTTTCATCTTGTCCTGACCCTTCATCTGACAAGGAGAGGGACCTCCACTTTTTGGATATGGTGCACCATACTGAGTCTTTGCATAAGACTGATGCCTTGTTTGTCATCCCTGAGGGTCCTACGGCGTGTAAGGCTGCGTTCAAGGTCACTATTGTGTCCTGGATTAATTCTACCATTCACAAGGCTTAGGAACTCCATGAGAAACCTGTTCCTTTTCGTGTTACAGCACACTTCATGAGGTCTGTTGGCACCTCCTGGCCCTACAAGAATCAGGTTGAACAGCTGTGCAAGTCTGCTACTTGGTCCTCCATGCACACCTTTGCCAAACACTAACATGTTGATGTTCTGGCTTCAGGTAAAGCAAGTTTTGGCAGGAAGGCCCTTCAGGCAGTTCTGACTGTGTAAGGTCCTACTCCTTCCTGTGCCTTAGTTCTTTATCTTTTTGAGCCCAGCTGGCTCTTATTCTTCTGTGCTATTGTTATCCAGTGTCCGTTGAAACTTGGCTATGTGTGGGCTGTTCCTAGTTCTTGGGTAACTCTGGTATCATGTTGACCAGAGCTATGTCCTTTCTCTTACTTCTTGGGTCTTATTACTTACAGTAGCTTACATTTTTCTTCTCTCGCTGTCCTATTTAGTGAGCTATTCTCATGTAAAACTGGGAAGGGCAGGTCTAGGGTAGCCTGATAAGGAGAAGGGAAGGCTCCACCTCCAAGACCTTGTCTTTTGAAATGTTCCAGTCTGCTAGGAAGGATGTCTCCGCCCCATGGTACCTGTATGTCATATGGACTAAGAGAAACCAATTTAACAGGTAAGACTGAAATCATCTTATTTGCATAGTAAGTGTTACTATCCCTTTAATTATTTCAATATATTTACACATAGATATTATTAAACAATGGTTAAGAAGTTACTGCAAACCATACTATGAATGTGAAAATACAAAGCAAACAGGCATATATCTCCATTTCATTTGGACAGAAGGCCTTTTATTATAAATTCACCCCTGTGGAGTTTGAACAGTTCTTTTCCAGAGGAGTAAACAAGGGTAAAACTTGTTTACACTTAGTTTTATTAGTATAATTAGTATTATTTATTTTTCTGCTGTAAGATGTGGGGCTATATAATCTCCCAATAGGCAGGCTCCTGTTCCTGGCCTCCCTTGGAAGGATTGACCAGTGCACAGAATCTTCAGGACTGGTTCTTTGGAGGATGGCTTGGTTTCATAGCCAATTTCCTCTTTGCTTCTGTGAAGCATTCCTATGTATAATAGGATCCTAAAAAGAGGATTTGTTGTAAGTGCAGAAGTCCTGCAAGTATGTCCCTACTTCTGTATCTGGCAGCCACATTTCTAGTCCGTGCACGCAGTTTGAGCTTGCTTAGGCAGTACATCCCTGTGGAATTCAGCACTTCTATGTTCCTATTCTTTAGCAATAGTGTGTCTCTTAACCCATGCACTACCAGTCTATGGACATTCCTTGCTATGTGGGACTTTTCTCTTCATTTGGGAACAGTCTCTTGTTGGCAGTGGTGCTTACATTATTGTTTAATGACTTTTAGCAACTTGTAATTGCTTTTATTACTTTTATGACACTTTTCACGTTGCAGTGCCTTTAAAAATGTGCACAAGGGAGCCATATTGCTTGGAACATAGCTATTCTGGGACTTCTCTTGCCGTTGTGTTTCTGAGGCAGTAAGTGTGCTAAGTGTGATTGTAACCTTCAATACTGATTACTGGAGCCCTGTGGGGGGACCCCCTCTGATAATGATTATTCTCCCCCTCCCCCCCACAACTATCTTAGTTTTTGAACCCCCCCCCCAAGATGTTCCCTGGGTGTATAGGGTCATTTGGCTTTTTAGTTTTAGATACATTTTAGTGCAGCAGCCCCTTTAACAACTGGAGCCCACCCACTGCTGTATGTAATCCAATGACTTTTCTGGGACAGGTCTCTGCAACTGTTTGAGCAACAATGGTCAGAGAGGGATCTCTTTTCTTGTATCCTTATGTCCTATCATCTGGTCAACTTTCTATCTGTCCAGGGGACCTGCAGCAATCTACGAACAGAGTTGTAGATGTTTC
Organism: Rhinophrynus dorsalis; assembly: GCA_037306005.1. Lineage (NCBI taxonomy): Eukaryota > Metazoa > Chordata > Amphibia > Anura > Rhinophrynidae > Rhinophrynus > Rhinophrynus dorsalis. Next base: position 132,947,401 of record CM074728.1, read on the forward strand.
TAGGCAACAGGCAAGATACAGAACCTGGAATTCCCATTTCACGGGACTCCTTCTGATTGACTGAACATTTTCTGGTGGCCATCATCTCTCTTGCTTATCCTACACAGAGGCCAACTCTCCTTGCTCTCCTTCTACAGATTAACCCTTTGCCTGCCAGATAAGTGTATATTAGAGCTATTAGGGTTGCTCTTTTAGTCTGGGGACATTTTGTTTAGTGTCTGCTAGTGTTTTGGGACAATTTTAATATAAAGTATGTCTGGTTCTAAGAGGCATAGCAGTGAATCCAAGGCAAAGGATTCAGGAGCTTCCCTTTCTCCTCTCACATTGTTCCTCTTGAAACACAGGTCTACCTAGAGAGTATTCATGGTCTTTATGGCCCTCGGGCAGTGGCCCCTACTTCCCCAGACCCCACTAGCACCAATCAAGAGCCAGCATGGGTCAAGACATTAATGTCTTCAGCGACCCAAGCCCCCTCATCAGTCTAAGGGGTACTTCATTCATGGAAGTCTATGTCCACCTTTAAACAGATTGCCCCCATATTCTGGGTTCATTCTCATGTTATTGGGGTTTAATCTGAGGAAGAATTTTCTTCAGAAGAGGATGATGATGGAGACTATAAGGTCATTGATTCTTCCTATTCCTGTGGAGATTCCTATGAGGCTGATCCTCTCCCCTCTGTTGATGGGCTCATCAGAGCGGTCTTGGAGACCTTACAGTTCTGACACACCTAATGAGGGGGTTCCCTCTCCGGATATTTTCCAGAGGTGTAAGAAGTCTTCTCCCGTGTGTCCACCAAGTAATACTCTTTATCAGATTCTTCCGGATGAGTGGAAGATTCTTGATAAAATGTTTTTCCTCAATAAGCACTTTGCTATGCTATTTTTTGGCTTAGGCTTTGGCAGAGAGGGCTTCTCCACCCACCATGAACCCCCCTATTTCATGGCTGTCAAAGACCACCTCTGGCAGATTCAGGGGACAAAAGCGGCCAGTGGATGAGACTGGATTCTTTTCTCAAGTCCACTTTTGCCACCACCGGGGCAGCACTGAGACCTATATTTGCCTCTGCCTTGGTCATAAGGGGAGTTGCCATTTGTGGTGAGTAACTTTCTGATGCTCTACGTGCTGATGTTGCCAAGGAACATCTATTGGTTCTGATGGCCAACATCAAGGAGGGCAATACTTCTGAGGTGATTTTTGACACCACCAGATTTTTCTGAGAAGGCCTCTGGCTTTGGTGCTCAAGATATGGTCTGCAGACAAATCTTCTAAGAAGTCACTGAATTCCTTGCCATTTCAGGGTAAGTCCCTTTTTGAATCTGAACTGAAACAGATCATCAGTGACGCTATAGTGGTAAGAGCACTTTGTTGCCGCAGATCCCCACCAAGCGATCCTTTCTGGAGAGAAAGGGGCATATGTTTCTACCCACACACACACTAAACTGAGGTGCAGAGGCTGCAGGGTTTGCAAACCTCTTGAGCACCCTGCCACAAAACCCAGAGAAGCCTGGCATCCCAAGCACTCAGCTGCAAAGGCTAAGTCTGACAAACCCCACTGTTAGGGACCAGGAACCAGACTGGACACAAAAAGGTAAAATGCAATACACCTTTATTAGTGCAACAAAACCAGAAGCCTTATCCAAGAGCCTAAAGCAAAAGACACTCTAGAGTCAGGAACCAAGACAGGTAATCAGCTGAGCCGGAGTCAGGAAAGCAGAAGTCTGCAATGTCAGGAACAAGCCAAGGGTCAGGAGCACAGAAGGCAGCAAAGTCTGGAACAAGCCAAGGGTCTGGAACACAGCAAACAGGAGCACAGTAAAATCCACAGCAGACAGCAGCAACAGGTCATGGGGAAGTGAGTTAAGCTGCTATAAATACCCTGGGAGGGCTGGCTGATAACAGCCAAGTGAGTAATCCGAGAGGTCAGCTGATTCAGCCTGAGCCAGAAACTCAGAAGACAGCAGCAGTGGATAGCAGAGCACTAGATTAGCTCAGACAGCGGAATCAGTAGGCAGAATGGGAGCAGCTCAGCAAAACCTTGACACCCACTTCCACATGACTCGCAAAATCCTGGTACATTGTTGCCTGTAGGGGGCCATCCCTGCCTTTTCTGAGACGCCTGGCCATCTTCCTTAATGGACCAGTGGGTTTTGCTGTTAATCTCAGAAGGGTCCCGCATTGATTTCAAATCCATTCCTCCATATTGGTTCTTTTTGTCAAAGGTTCTGAAAGATCCAGACAAAGCATGGCTGTTCCAGGAGGCTGTAGGTTGCTGGTATCAATCCCTTCCCCTGAGCATGCTTCAGGTTTCTATTCAAACCTGTTTGTGGTCCCAAAGATAACGGAGGCTGCCAGTCCATTCTAGACCTCAAATGCCTCAACAAATATGTGGTCAATACACTTTTCATGATGGAATCATTGCATTCTGTCATCACAGCGATGTGCCCAGGGGAGTATTTGGCTTCCCTTGATCTTCAGGAAGCATACTTGCACATCCCTGTTCACTTGAACAGCCAACGTTACCTATGCTTTGCATTTGATTGCAATCATTGCCAATTCATAGCTCTAGCATTTTACCTGGCTTATTCTCCACGCATCATCACAAAGATTATGGTGGCCCTGGTCGCTTTCATTCATGCACAAGGCATTTCTCTGGCACCATATCTGGCTGATTTCCTCATCAAAGCCCCTTCAGAGGAGCTTTTGACTCATCATGTTCAGGACTGCGCCTGCATTCTAGTCCTTCATGGGTGGATTCTGTATCTGCAGAAGTCCCAGAGAAGAAGATTCTGCTGCTATCTCAGGATGTGACTTGGGCGCTGGAGTGTTCCTTGGCCTTGATTAAGGCCTTCATGGGTGTGTTGGGTGGTTGATTTCCTCCTTGACTTGGTTCCATACTCTGTTCCACACGAGGAAACTGCAGTGCGATGTTCTCAGGAATTGGTCCAGGAATCTGGAGCATCTTCTACAGCCCATGTCTCTCTCTCTCATGAGGCCAAGGAGGATCTACTGTGTTGGTTACATCAGCCGAACCTGGAGTAGGGGAGGCCCTTTGTGATCATGGAGTGGGCCCTGGTCACCATGGACTCTAGCCTGAGGGGCTGGGGAGCCATCCTGGGTCACCGAGGTGTCCAGGGCAAGTGGAGTTTGGATGAGTCTCTGCTGCCTTTAACATTCTGGAACTCTGGGTGATTCGACTAGCCCTCCTTCATTGGACCCAGGATCTCACTGGGGTTCCGGTGAGGGTAAAGTTAGATAATGCCATGGCCGTGGTGAACATCAGTCGCATAAATCTAAAGAGAACATTTTTTTTTCTTGCTACTTCTAAAATCCCTAATGTACATTCTATTCTGCCAAGCTCATCTGGACGTTCTTGGAGCTCTCTGTTGCTGTGCAACATACCTTTAAGGTAAAACTTTGTTCAGCAGAACAAGAAGTCCTTATTTTCTTTCTCATTTGTTGGCAGTTTTTTGGCCCAGAATTTGAGAAGGATTTTAGCAATGCTACTGGGGGTAAGTGTTCTCTGCTTCCCCGGGTTACCTCCATGCATTTTCTTTCCACGGAAGGCATGGATTTCATACCCCTGCCAGTATAGGTATTTGCCCAGCCATCCACTCAATCAGTGACCCAGGAGCACCCAAACAGGCCCGGGCAGGCAAGAAGCCCACCAAAAAGCTGGCAAGTTTCCTCAGCATAACGTACGGAAGTCTGGTCCACGTCAGGCAACTGGCAATTGTCTACATCTTTCTTGATGTGTGGATTTCCATCAGTGAACCAGTGGTTGTGTGTGATCTTGGAGTGTTGTTGTATAATTTCATATCCCTGCTTTCTTGACACTTCTTTTTGTCTTGCTTCCCTATACATAAAGGACACTTATCTGCATATTCCCATGCACGGAGATCACCAGTGTTTCATTCACTTTTCATTCCAAGAATGGCATTTTCAGTTCACTGCCCTCCCCTGTCAGAAGGACTCTGCTCCGGTGGTTTTCACAAAGTTCCTGACACCCCTTGAAGACTAGATTTGTTCTATGGGTGTTTTTCTTACTCCCTGTCTGGACATCCTTTCACTAAAGGCTTCTCAGGCAAGGCTCTGCATCTTCACCTTCAGATGTGTGTCCATACTGTAGCAGTACTGTTGGTTGATCAACTTATTCTATGCCAGGTTCTAGCTTTTGTTTTTATCATGAGATTTAGTTCTTCAGGGATGGGTCTTTCTGCCTGAGGACAAGGTTGTCTTTGCAGATGTCCCAGGCCTTACTTCCTTGTCGGCGACAGAGCAGGAGTATATGAAGGTGCTTGAGTATCTGGCATCTGCAGCTGTAGATTCTCAGGAGCTTGTCTAGACAGCAGTGTCATCTCTCCTGTTATGTTCCTCTCCAGCCAAGCAAAATAAAAACTTTGTTGGTGGCTTCAGGTTTCACTTCTGTCTTGGGGTCATCCTGATTGGACATTAGTCAGGACAGATGCTGACCTAAAAGGCTGTGGAGCCTCCTTTAGTTCTGATGACTCATCCGATTCTCATTTGGACTGAAGCTTCTGTATTGGCTCTCTTCAAATTTCACATACCAGGGGGTAGACAATGTTGTGGTGTATTTTCTTAGGTGTAAGAGTCTGGATCCTGGAAATTGGAAACTGACAGCGGTGTATAGTTTATCCTAGACATTTGATATTCAGTGAATTGTACTTTATGGTTGAAGAATACAGATCTTAAGGAAGATGAATTGTGACTGAATGTATCCACTATTCAGTGAACAGAACTTTGTGTGAAGGATCTCACTCTAATTGTGATTGATTCTATCCACTATTCAGTGTATTGCTACACGAGAATGAGAATATTTTCTCTAACTGCGTGACGACTCCTATTCTTCTTCTTCTTGTTAAATCACTGTGGATAAAGCAAGCATTGTGTGTTTATATTTATATAGCAACTCTGTGTATCCTATATTATTCCCTTTCAGTACGATTCCTCTGTATCTTGAACGATCAAGTTGCCTTATGGTTTCTATTTAGGATTTTAATATCTGGTGTGTTGTTAATCTACTGGAGATTCTAATTCCCTTCATTAGATACTAAGAGTTCTTGGGAGAAGTGTGCGCACAATATTCTTGTGTTTTTTTTGTACCTGGTTTGAGTACCGGGATCTTTTTTTGCTGCCGCTCATTTTTAAGGAACCCTTACCGCTTATTACCGATGGATTCTCTCCTTTTTGATCTGCGCTGTTAGCTATTCATTTATTTTAACCTGAACTATGGAGTCTACCACTGTGAGCAGATCTAATGACTCCTGTTTTGCTACAAGGCCCCCTTCTCTCTGAGGGAATGATTTTCCTCCTTTTCATCTGTTTCTGAGAGTGTTAAATAAGGCTAGGATGGAGAGGGCACACTTAATTCTTATTGCTCCTTACTGGCCTTGTTGAGTGTGATTATTGGATCTTCTCAATCCCATTGTGGCAGAGCTACTTCATCTGCCATTCCTTCCAGAACCATTGACGTTGGGGCTTCTGTGTCATTCAGAGGTGGAGAGATTAGCCTTGTTGGTTTGGCACTCGAAGTTAGATTTCTGTGAAAAAAGGGCTTCTCTGAATCTGTCAACGCTACTATGGTAAAGGACCATAAGCCGGTTTCATCCAAAGTGTATCACATGGACTGGTCCTTGCTTTTCATGTATTGTGAAGAAAAATGGTCTTGGCTGCATACCTTTCGTCTTCCATTTTTTTTGTCCTTCTTTTGCACAGCTTCCAAAAGGGCTTAATCTTTGTCCTTCTATTAAGATCCAGATTTCAGCTCTTTTTTTTTTTTTTTTTTTTTTTTTTTATTTCAGAGGCATATTACCTTGCTGGATGTGTGAACTTTTTTGCAAAGGGTGGCTCATCCCTGCCCTGCCTTTCAGGATCCCATTCCCCTGTGGGACTTGAACCTTGGCCTGGGAGTGCTTCAGATGAATCATTTTGAGCCTTTGACCCCTGTATCACTATTTTTCTTTACTCTTAACCCTTTGCGTGGCAGAGGGGTACGCAACTCATTGCTTTGGTAATTAAAGTATTTAGAAAGCTTTCCTGCTTGAGATTGTGTGTCTGGTGCATGGCTGAAGTTCAGGCTTTTTCTTGTAGACGCCCCCTTCCTGACCTTTTATATAGATGGAGCAGTTTTGACAACTCCTTTTGGGTTTCTTCCCAAAGTGTTTCTGATCTTCATGTTGACAAGTTCTTCCTGCTCTTTGTCTGGTTCCATCTAACAGACGTGAGTAGGAGCTTCACTGCTTGGACGTAGTTAGGTGTTTGAAGTACTATTTTCATCCCAAGGAAACTTTCAGCAAAAAAATGTTTTGTTTTTTTTTTGTTCCTGATGGTCCATGTGCGGGCCACTCGGTGTCTAAGGTGACGATGGCTTCCTGTGTCATAGAGACCATTCTCCTTGTGTATGTTCTTAGCAAAATGCCTGTGCCCTTTAGGATTACTACTCATTCCACCAGAGCACTGGGTGCTCCCTGGGCCTAAAAGCACCTGGCCACTGCAAACCATTCGTGCAAGGCAGCAGTTCATGGAGAGGGAGCAGAGAGATCGGTTTCAAATCAGAAATTTGGATTAGTCAACTGTCACAATTTAAAGGATGTGTCAAAATTTAAAACATTCAGGAAACCTGAGATATAGCTCAAACAATGTCTGAAAAAGTCTCTCTAAATACGGCTTGTTGTGCTTGATGGGTAGTAGTTGGTGGTCTACTACAGGACTGGTCGTTAGGGGCCACCAACAGGCTGGGATTTAAGGATTTCCCTGATTAAGCACAGGGGAGTTAATCAGCAACTCATTCATTTTGACTAACTGTGCTTAAGCAGGGAAATCCTTACATCCTGGCCTGGTTGTGGCCCTTGAGGACTAAAGTTGGATAGCCTTATCTACTACATAACGCAGTGGAAGATGAATACTTGAAGAGGGTGAATCTTGCAGTAACTGTGAGTGCAGTAGTTGTGTAAATGCTGAAAATTAGACAGCAGAGTATTACAACACAGTAGATTAAACCGTGTAATTGTTTGGCCTGTGAGCGGTCTGTTTCCTTTAATTGACATTATATTGGAGAAAGGCAACACCAGTGTAAGACCATGACTGTTGCAGTGGCCAAAAAAGTTACGTTTTTTTTTCTTCTCCAGAGCCTATTATGGTAATGTCAACTTTTTTGGTGGCCCTTCTTCAACATCAGTGAAAGCATCTCTTAAATTGAAGCAGATTGAGGAGGAGAATGAAGATGCCATGTTTGTGTTTTTATCGGACTTGTGGTTGGATCAAGTTGAAGTGACGGAGAAGCTTCACACTATGTTTTCTGGTAACATCAAATAATTTTATTAAGCAGAGCTGCTGTCCCAAGTATAATTTCTAAACCCCCTGAGTCTGTAAAGCAGTTCGTAATTACCATGGGGTCCATGAAGTCACTCATGAGTTGTGCTAAAGAAATGCAGACTCTTGCAGCAAATACATGCATTGGTTCTTTAGCTCAGGGGTGGTTGACAGGTCCCCCTTTTTATTGTCAGTGTTATGGGCCTCCCCGTAATACGTACACGCACCAGACGGAAACTTTGGATACATTTTCAGCATTTGTTTCATTGTACCCTTTCATCTGGGATCCTCTGGGGAGGAGTGTCCAGCCTTGTGCCTCTTCCTTCTTTTGTATAGTCTAAGAGGATCAGATAGTGAAATGCATTGTCTGTCTATAACAATACCAGAGTAAATAAATGTCACTTACCTAGAACAACGGATTGAGATCCCCTTATTAGTGATGGTTTAGGGTTCCCTGTAACAGCTGGACAGGGGAATCCATAATTAACACATCCGCTCTCTAGTGCATTATGTGGAATGAAAAGGAGCATTTGAATGGAAGTGGGGGTTTAAAATCTGTACTATTGTGTTCTTCACAGTTGCAAGTAAAATCCTCTTCTTATCATTCCAGGTTACTCCACAGCACCTCCAACCTGCTTTATTTTCTGTGGAAACTTCTCATCTGCACCATATGGGAAAAATCAAATTAAATCACTGAAAGGTAGAATTATTTAACGCTGTCAGTGATGTGTTGAGTCTATTGCTTTGCTATGGTTTAAAGATTAATTTAATCTTTGGCACAGTATGGCCTGAAAAAAACAAGAAACGTTCATATCCATTTAAATATTTACCCCTAGCCAGTATTAGGCACAAAAGGAATAACATCTGCCAAAATGAATGTGTACAGAAGGTTTAGGTTATAGTTGTTGTTTGTATCGCTCTTACTATAGTAGTGTGTGTTTTTTTTGTTTTTTTTTGTGTGTTCTTTTTGTTATTTTTTACATTTCTAATCCCTTCCCTTCTAATCAAAATATAAATATCTGATGGTTTTAGTCGACCCCTGGCAAATCGTCATTCGACCCCCTAAGGGGTCCCTCCCCACAGGTTGAGAACTACTGTATTAAGGGGTGGGAGATTTAAGAATGAAAATTGATTGCCAGATATTTTGTGATAAAGTAATGCATAGACAGCTCTGAATGGAACCCGGGCATTCATACCAGAAGGGTTGAAGTTTAGGACAGAGCCTGTCTCCAACATAGGGAACTTGAGCAGGAAGACTTATTGCAAAGCCTGGAAAGGGGATAATTCCATCTCATCAAGAATTTGTAATGATTTTCAAAAAAAAAGTGCTGAGATGGAAGAGGAATATGCGCTACCAATACTTCGAAGCCAAAGTGGTCCCTAACTCCCTTTCCCAAGCCAAAGCATAGCTAGGTTTCTCAGGGGTAATAGCGCTAGGATCAAATAAACTTTACCTAGAGTACCTCTCAGTCGTGTTGTAGAAGTAAGGAGTTTTTCAAAAACTGTGGAAGGAGTCGTCCAATCAGCTTTAACTGAGGAACATTCCAGAAAATGCTTAATTCTGAGTAATCTCCACGTTTCGTTCGCAGGCAGCCCTAATTTGTCTTGCATAGAATTGATAAGAGCAACTCTTAGTATCAAGGAGGCCACAGAGAGGAGGAGGATGACCAGGAGGGAAAAGATTGGGATATCATAGAGAAGGGTGTTTCCCTGTAACAGAAAAGATTAGCAGCAATTGAACGGTAAGAGTTGTTCTTATAGTATATCGACCACAATGACAAAACATTTGCCAGCATGGGATTAGATCTTGTCTTACACCTTTGTGAGGAAGGTATGGAAACTTCTACTAAGAGATGAGCTGGGGAGATCAGAGTCCACCCATGCTTTATCTTATTCACAAAATGGCCAATCAAGACAAGGATGGAAGCATGATAGTATTTTCTGAAATTAGGCAAGTCTAAGCCACCTAACGTCATTTTAAGGGAGAAAGTTCCCATATTAACTCGGAGAGGTCTTGAATGCAAGATGAAGCGATAGACATAGCAGTCCAGGAGAGAAAAGAGGGAAGCGGGGAGTTTAATGGGCAAGGTTTGGAAAACGTATAAAAGTCTAGTCACCTTCCTTTTTACTACACTAACCTTCTGTACCAAGAGAAATATAAGGGCTCCCATTTATGCAAGTCACATTGTATCGTTTTCAGGAGAAGAGGAAAATGTAGTCAAAATAGTTCCTCAAAAGAAGAGGCAAAGTGAACTCCTAGATATTTAAAAGAGGAGCTATACCAATGAAATGGATGGAGCATTTGAAGCAGCTGGGGAGTAAAGGGATGTAATCCTATATTCAAAGCTTCTCACTTGTAAACATTAACCTTAAAATCTGAAAGGGCCAAGAAAATATGAAGTTCTTCCATGACAGCATACGTAGATGTATCTGGGATTGTAATGGTAAGGAGAACATCATCTGCCAAGATCGCCAATTTGTGAACAGTCTTGTTTAATTGAATTCCAGTAATAGAAGATTTTTGGCGAACATTTTGCTCCAGTGGTTTCATGATTAAGATGAATAAAAAAGATGAAAGGAGACATCCTTGTTGAGTACCATTAGTGATATGAAAGCTGACAGAAAGGTGACTGTTAACATTCACTTTTGCATTTGGGATAGTGTAGTGTATATTGCAAACTTTGCTAAGAAGCCAAAAGCATGAAGGGACTGTTCAAGAAAGGTCCAACTTATTCTGTTGAATTCTTTCTCAGTGGCAGTGGATAAAAAAAAAACAGCAGGAAGTAAATTAGTATGTAGGGAGTATAGAAGATTAATTTCCTACTATTATCTCTTGCCTCCCTATCGGGAACATAGTAACATAGTAAATTAGTTTGAATAAAGACACAAGTCCATCAAGTTCAACCTTCTCCTCATACCCCAGTAACTGAGTCAGTGTGAATCAAAGATGAAAGAATAGGTTTGACCCTTTCCGTCAGTATATTTGCAAACATTTTGAAATCAAGATTCAAAAGAGAGATCGGTCTTTAACTCTCATATCTCTGGAGATCCATACGTGGCATGGGGAGCCTCTGATAAGGAAGAGTGAGAAGCAATCCCACTTGGGAATGCACTGTATGCATCCTGTAAGAGAGTAGTTAGTAGTAAAGGGAAAGCTTTATAATACACCTGGGAAACCCTGTTTGGGCCTAGACTCTTTCCCAGAGGTAGTAAGTGGATCGCTTTCATTATTTCTAGAAACAAATTAGGTAGTTCAAGGTCTTCGTAGGCTGAAGTGAGAACTTGGAGGATATTGGCTGAATGCAGATACTTCTTAATGTGGGATATCATTTCTGAAGGGCGTGCAGAGGATGATTGTAAGTTATACAGCTTATTATTAAAGGCTCGAATCTCTGACTATCACGGTGCCCGTGATTGTTGCCTTTTCCTATCAATTATCTGTCAAGGCTCTCCATTGGCTGCCTGTCCTGTATCCGCCCAGTATTGCCTATATAGACTGGGTCCTGGCACCCTTTGGTTGCCCTTTTGTGGTGTCTCTGTCTGTAGCCACCTGCATCCTATTTCTGAGTTCCCTGTGCCTTTGCTGCATACACCACCTTCCAGATTCCGTCTGCTTACCTGCCTGACAGTCTCCTCTGCTAAAGTGGTTCCTGCCTCCGTTCCTGATCCAGTTTGGGCTGACTTTCCTGCCTCCGTTCCTGATCCGTTCTGGGCTGACGTTCCTGCTTCCGTTCCTGATCCGGTTGTCTGCCGTTACTGTTCCAGCTTCCTGTCCCAGCCTGGCTGTTTGTTCCTGCTTCTGGATCGTGTGCAGCGGTCTCCGTCCTCATGTCGCCTGGGCGACATTTTCATCCCTGAGTGTCTGTTTTCTCCAGTACGCGGGTACTGGTTCGCTCCATCCATCACCGGTGGCTTGCAACTTCCCATACAGCACCGGTACAGTCATTGTGTACTCCAGTACGCGGGTACTGGTTCGTTCCATCTATTACCGGTTGCTTGCTGCTTCCCATACAGCACCAGCAGTGTCAGTTGTACTCCAGTACACGGGTACTGGTTAGCTCCATCTATCCCGGTTGCTTGCTGCTTCCTTTACAGCACCGGTAGTGTTTATGTGTACTCCAGTACGCGGGTACTGGTTTGCTCCATATATCATCGGTTGCTTGTTGCTCCCATGCAGCAGCGGTAGTGTATATTTGTACTCCAGTACGCGGGTACTGGTTAGCGCCATCTATCCCAGTTGCTTGCTGCTTCTCATACAGAACCGGTAGTGTCTAGGTTTACTCCAGTACGCGGGTACTGGTTCGCTCCATATATCATCGGTTGCTTGTTGCTCCCATACAGCACCGGTAGTGTTTATGTGTACTCCAGTACACGGGTACTGGTTCGCTCCATATATCACCGGCTGCTTGCCGCTTCCCATACAGCACCGGTAGTGTGTCAATGTATATTCCAGTACGCGGGTACTGGTTCGCTCTATATATCACCGGTTGCTTGCTGCTTTCCTTACAGCACCGGTAGTGTCATTGTGTAGTCCAGTACGCAGGTACTGGTTTGCTCCTAAATTCACCGGCTGCTCGCTGACACCTATGCAGCACCAGTTGGCCTCTGTGTAGTCCAGAACGTGCGACTGGTTTGCTCCACCACCTCTCAGTCGCTGAGGCCACTTTCGCTCTTGCACCAGTACTTGTCGCCTCTGGGCCCAAGGCTGCCTTGCCCGGTATATTGGCAGGGCCGGTAGAGCCTTCTCTCTCATGTACCAGTCTCCAGGCTGCCTTGCCCGGTATATTGGCAGGGCCGGTAGAGCCTTCTCTCGTGTACCAGTCTCCAGGCTGCCTTGCCTGGTATATTGGCAGGGCTGGTAGAGCCTTCTCTCGTGTACCAGTCTCCAGGCTGCCTTGCCCGGTATATTGGCAGGGCCGGTAGAGCCTTCTCTCTCGTTGTACCAGTCTCCAGGCTGCCTTGCCCGGTATATTGGTAAGGCCGGTAGAGCCTAGTTCCATATTGTGCCTATGCTAAGGCTGCCTTACCCGGTATTGGCAAGGCCGGTAGAGCCTCTCTATTATTATTCACCTTACCACTGTTTACCATTGCATTGTACGAGTTACTTGTTGAAATACATGTGTAATGTCAGACCCGTGAGGGTTTTCTTTCAACTTTCAATAAAGTTGTGTTTTTATCTTAACTCTGTGTCTGAGAGTCAAAACAAACCGTGACACTGACATAATCAAACCCTGATTGTGCATTAAGGATCCCGAAGGTTGACGAATACAAGAGATGTAATGTGTAGTGTATTTAGATCGTAACTGTCGGGTGAGGAGTGAACCCACTTTCTTGCCATGTGCAAAAATTTGTTTTGTTTTAAAAAATAACTTCTTAACTCAAAGTTGTAATAGGGCTTTAAGTTGAACTCTCAAACTGATAAGCTGGGTCAGTGTCTGATCGGATACCAAATTCATGCGGGACCTTTCTAGGAGGGAGATATCCTGTATTAGCTTGTCAATTTGTTCTCTGTGTTGTCTTTCGGGCTGCTGCCACTTTAATAAACTCCCTTCTGATGACACATTTGTGAGCCGACTATACAGAGGGTGGGGAAGTACCCTTGTTACTATTATCTGCAATATAATTCTCCAGAGTTTTGGCAGTGGAGGCTTTGATATCTTAATGACAGGGAAGGGAGTCATCCGGTTTCTATTTAGGTGACACCAATCGACCACATGGGAGCGTACCTTCATCTTAATGGGAGCATGGTCAGGCCATGTGATATTACCGATAGAAGCCATCTCCACCAAAGAGAGATGATCATGAGAAATAAATAAGTAGTCTATACGAGAGTAAAGATTAGGGGGATGGGAGAAGAAAGTGTAGTCACACCTGTGAGGGTGACAGATCTGCCATAGTTGTAGAAGACTGTGTGCCTGGAAAGAGTGATTAAGAAGTCGAATGAGGGAACGTGAGATGGAGGAGGAACCAGAGGAGAAATCTAGAGAGGGGTGGAGAGAAGTATTAAGATACCTTCCCAGAACCAAATCACTTCATGAAAGTAGTCACCACTGAAGATGTTGACACAGAGGAGATAAAAATAACTTTGGGAACATAACCCCGATTAAAATGAGTATTGTATCTAGAGGGAAAGGGAAGGTATGAGCAGAGGGGCCTGCCATTCCACAGATAAAAAAAAAACAAAACCCCTGCAATCCTACAAAGATCCATATAATCTCACCACCCCAGAAGGCCGATAATGTTGTTAAATCTGTGAGTCACTAAGATTCAATTTGGTTTCCTGTTCAGCTGCAACAAACCTCTTCCCGTAATGGCAAGTCCCGCCGTGACCCCCCCCACCACCACCAACACACACACAGGCAGCTAGAGCAGATCCTAGCCTCTGGGTTCACTTCATGCACTGCCTTAAACATCACTGCAACCGGCATCCTTGATCTTTTACTTCCCTGCATACCTTAACGTTCATTTAACCCGCAAGTGGCAACAGGAGACCCTCCAGCTCTTCTCAAGCATGATAAATAAGGCCATATGTTTCTGCTCCTCCCAGTGTTAGTGAGAATGTAAATCAGTGGCACAGCTTAACGCTTTGTGTGCCATACCGTCATGGTTCACTTTAAAACTGCCGTGAGTGTAGTGAGTCTTCCACCAGCCGATTGGCCCAATGGCACACACAGGGTTAAAGATGTGCCATTAACTTACATTCTCACTAACACTGCTTCAATCTATTATGGGGGAACAGAAACATATGGCCTTATTTATCATGCTGTAAGTAGAAAGCATCAGGGACATAGCCCAGAATCTGCCCAGGTTTGGATGATTTCTTAATCAAAGCTCTTTCCGCAGAACTCTTGGTTCACCGTATCCAAGAGTTCACCCTCATTCAGATGCATCACAGCTGGATTCTCAATCTCAGGAAGTCTTCTCCAATTGCATCTCAGGTCCTGCTGTTCCTGGGCATGAATTTTGACACCCTTCATTGGAGAGTTTTTATCACGGAGGAAAAGATCCAGTTTCTTTTCCACAATCTCTGAGTCGGCCATGATCAGTGACTACTTGCGTGCCATGGGTCACTTGGTGTCTGCTCTGGACGTGGTCGCTTACTCGTGGTTCCACACAAGGGAACTTTTGAGGGATACCTTCAGGTCTTGGTTCAGTAACCCAGAGCATCTCTCTCATCAGATGACTCTTTCCCCAGAGGCTAGGATGACAGACCTTCAGTGGTGGCTTCATCGATCACATCTGGAGAGAGGGAGAGTCTTTGTGATTCGGGAGTGGGTTCTAGTCACAACGGACATCAGCCTTTGGGGCTGGGGTGCAGTACTGAGGCACTTGGATGACCAGGGTACATGGATGGGGAGGAAAGTCTGCTGTCCATCAACATTCTGTAGCTCAGATTGATTTGTTTGGCTCTCCTTCATGGCCTTGAAGATGGACATGATGTCCATCCGATGGAGCTTTCATCTTTCCTATGTGTTTCCCCCGATTCCACTCATCCCCAAGGAGATCTGGAAGATTAGAAAGGACGGGGAGCTTATCATTTTGATTGCTCAATTATGGCCCAGGAGGGAGTGGTTTGCAGACCTGGTCAGCTACCAAACGGAAAAACAGATCTGGTTGCCTCCCAGACAGGATCTGTTACTCCAGGGTCCCTTGTGGTATGAAGATGTGGAGAGGTTGGTTTGACTCCATGGCTATTGAGGCCACCATTCTGAAGTGGAAGGATTTCTTTGCTGACGTAATCTCCGCCACTATCCAGACACAGAAGCCTGTCTCTTCTAAGGCATACCATAGAGTCTGGTCTATATTTCACCAGTGGTTGGCTGACAAGAACTCTTTCTCTGGGATGGAGTCAACATGAGTTGCTGTTTGAGCTCACTTAAGGCTCAGATTTCCATTTGGTTTCAGAGACTAATTGCCATCATGCCAGATGTGAAGGTTGTTCTGCAGGGAGTAGCACATTCCTTTCCCTTTTTTAAGTATTCCATGCCACTTTGGGATCTCCGCCTAGTCTTGAATGTTCTTCAGAGGCCCTTTTTTGAGCCTCTAGCTTCCATCTCTTTTCTTCAGCTGACCTTGCAAATGTTTTTTTTTCTCTTGGCAGTTGTCTCTGTTAGGAGGGTGGCTGAGCTTGCAAATCGCTATTCCTTCCCCCCCCCCCAAAGGATGAGGGAATACTTTGTATCTCTTTGAGTTTCTTTCTAAGGTGGTGTCTGAATTCCATATCAATCAGGTGACCTTCCTGCTCAGGAGAGAGATCTTAATTTATTAGACGTGGTGCGCTGCCTTAAAGTGGAACGTTCACCTCTAGAACACTTTTTGCCAGGTGCTTGTTATTAAAATTCATGTTTTTTTTTTCTTTCTTTTATTTACATGCTTCCTAAGATATGTACGCGTCATTCTGGGCACTTCCGCATTCTGCGGCACACTGTATCTTCATCACAGTGGAGCAGGACTTCCAAGTCTTGTAATTCTCCTCCCACCTCCCTCCCAGCTGTCCCAGGGAGTGCATTCACGCTTCCCTTCGTAGTGGCGTGTATCACGTCTATCTTTACAGCAAGCTCAGTTTATCATTATCATTTATCATTGATCTAAGCCTTTTCATAAGGCTGACTCTTTCTGTCCCAGAGAGGGTCAGACAACTTCCAAGGTAACCATTGCCTCTTGGATCAAAGCTACTATACTCCAGGTGTATCAAGAGATCAGGAAGAAGCCGGTTTCCTTCAAGAGTGCAGGGCATTCCACAGGATGTGTGGGAGCTTCCTGGGCCTACAAGAACCAGGCCTCGGCTGAACAGCCATGCAAGGCTGTGACTTGGTCCTCATTTGTTTTTGGGATGGAGACTCCCAGCCTCTTCTGCAGCTCAACACTAGCCCTGCCTCCAGTTATGTGTTCTCTGAGGTGAAATCATGGCCAGAACACTTTTTACTTTTAGATTTTGCATTATTTTTCTGTTAGATATGGGGCTGTTAAAATTCCCCCATTAGGATGGTTACCAATACTGCATAGAGTGGTCAGAGATGGCTTGTGTTGTGGGTTTTCCCTTGCTCTGTCATCTGACCAACGTTCTGGGGATGTCGGGGGCCTTAGGGGGCTTCGGGCACTGTTGGGGTACTCTGTCAGAGAAACTACGTTTCCCATTAATGCCTGCTTTGTGCGCTCATTTCCTATTGGCTCCTGTCGTGGCAGCCATTTTGTGTATTCTCTCCTCCGCAGTTTAACCCTTTGCCTACCAAATAAGTCTTAAATTAGTGTTTCTGGGGTGCATTAATTATCATATATGCTTTATTGTGGGTGTTTTGATACTTTGACCGTTTTGACTCTGTGAGAATGTCTACTGTGTTAGACCATGGGGCTAAACCTAACACTAAGGATACTGGGGTGTCTGTGTCCCCCATTGCTCATTGCTCCTCATGTCAATCAGGGTTACCTAGAGAATGCTCAGATCATGTTTGCCCGGCATGCGCTGCTGCCCCTGAATCTCCTGCTGGGGCCTCCAGCCATGCTCTAGAGCCAATTTGGATGCATGAGTTTAAGGCTATTACCAGGGACCTCTGGTCCACCTTATAACTCCTTCCATCCACCTTACAAGGGGTCTTCCACTCGTTGCAGAACCCCGCCCTTATCAGATCTTCCCTGCCTAAACCGCCAGGTGTACCTGATGTGTCTGATTCCTCTGGGGAGGAATTGTTGGTGGACTCTGATGATGATGACTGTTAAGCTGTTCCTTCATCTCAGTTTTTTGGGACTCCTTTGAGGCAGACCCCATTCCCTCGGCTGAGGACCTGATCAGGGCTGTGTTGACAACCTGAACATTGCCTTGGTGCAGGAGGCATCTTCTGACCCCTCTGATGTTTTCCAGGAGCCTGTTAGGCCCCATGCCTGCTTTCCACCTAATCCCACCCTTAACCGCTTGGTGTCAGAGGAGTGGGGATTTCTAGACCATCTGTGTCTAAAAAGTTTGCTAAACTTTTTCCTTTTTCTGAAACGGCCCTTGCTCTGTGGGTTCATCCACCCAAGGGGGATGCCCCAGTTTCCAGTCTTTCTAAGTCAACTGCCTTGCCAGTGGCTGATGCCTCTGCTCTTAAAGACTGGACTGACAAGATGCTTGAGACTTCTCTGAAGGCTATTTTTGTGACAGCGGGCTCCGCCCTTTGCCCTACCTTTGCTGCTGCATGGGTAAATAGGGCTGTGGCTGTTTGGACTGAACATCTCAATTCTGCTGTCCGTCGGGGAGCCCCTACATCTGACATGTTGCGTCTTTTCGCTAACATTACTGATGCTGTGTGTATGGTTGCCAGGGCGTCTACCATGTCTGTGGTAGCCAGAAGGGCTCTTTGGCTTAAGATCTGGTCGGCTGACACAGCCTCTAAGAAGGCTCTCCTGTCTTTGCCTTTTCAGGGATCCTCCCTGTTCGGGCCTGAGCTCAAGGATCTCATCAATGAGGCCACTGGAGGGAAAAGTTCTCACCTGCCAGTTGTCCTGAGGAAGAAGGAGCCTGTCAGAAGGAATCTGCTTTTTCGTCCCTTTCAGGCAGACTCCCGCCAAATGACCCAGACGGCCCCTCAGGCTCTGCGCTCCTCATCCAAGCCTAAGCAGTAATGGAAATCCAAGTCCTCCACGAAGCCCAAGGCTTCCAAACCTCCTCCTGCATGACTCCCCGAACCCGGGTCACCACCCGCAGGTAGGTGGCCATCTACGCCACTACCTTTCAGCTTAGCAGGCCTCTGTGGAGGACCCATGGGTTTTACAAGTGGTGGCCTTGGGTTACAGGATTCCCTTCACCCCTCTTCCTCCTCCATGGACCTTGGTTTCTAGTTCGCCCTTGGGAGCAGAAAAGAGACCCCTTTTCAAGGAAGCTATACAGGTCCTGCTAGACAAGGTGGTCCTGGAGCCAGTTCCTCCTCAGGAGAGGGGCTTGGTATTCTACTTCAACCTCTTTGGGGTTCCCAAGAAGGATGGGGGCTGTCGTCCCATTTTGGATCTGAAGGATCTCAACTCCTTTGTGGTCAGGTCCCAGTACCTCCAGGAGTCTCTGCGCACATTGATGGCGGCCATGTCTCCTGAGGAATTTCTGGCCTCTTTGGATCTTCAAGATGCCTATCTGCACAACACCATTCATCCAGAGAGTCGGCAGTATTTCCGCTTTGCCTGCTACCGAGGGCACTTCCAGTTCTCTGCCCTCCCCTTTGGCCTGACCACGGCTCCTCAAGTCCTCAACAGAGTCCTAGGAGCATTGATATCCTTCCTACATCGGAACGGCATCAGGGTGACTCCATACATGGACAACCTCCTTCTGAAGGCCTCATCTCCAGAACTCCTTCACCAGCAGCTGCAGGACTGCATTCATGCTCTCTCGCATCACTGGTGGATCATCAACTTGGACAAGTCAGACCTTGTTCCTTCTCAGAAGATGGTCTTTCTGGGCCTCCTCTTCGACACTCAGAGGGGGATGGTGTTTCTGATGAACGAAGTGGCTCATCAGATAACACTGAAGGTCCAAGCTGTCTCAGGATCCGGTTCCAGCCAAGAGGTTTTCATCCTTGGTGGGGAAGTTCATTTCCACCATAGAAGCAGTCTCTTTTGCCATGGCTCACACCAGGGAACGTCAGAGGTTTCTGATCCTGGCCTGCAGGGGCCGTCCGGATCTCCTGGAGAGATCCCTGTCTCTCCCTTTTCAAGTGGAGCAGAGTCTCTCGTGGTGGCTCAACCTGAACAATCTCCCAAAAGGCAGACCCTTCCTGATGCTCTTCTGGCCCACAGTGATGATGGATGCCAGTCTCTCCAGATGGGGAGCGGTGCTGGGGCACTTGATTGTTCAGGGCCGGTGGTCTCCGGAGGAATCTCTCCTTCCCATCAACGTCTTTGAGCTTCGGGCGATATTTCATGCCCTACATCACTGGACATGGCCACTGGAGGATTGCCAGGTCAGGGTACAGTCGGACAACGCCACTGCAGTATCTTACATCAACAAGCAAGGCGGCAAAAGAAGTCAAGGCTATTTTATCTTGGGCAGAGGAGCTTGTCCCTGCCATTTCTGCAGTGCATATTCCTGGCATAGACAACGTTCTGGCAGACTTCATCAGTCGACACAAAGTGGAGAGCGGAGAGTTGGAGCTGCATCAACAGGTGTTCCACCTCATCATCCAGCAGTGAAGTCTTCCACACATTGACCTGATGGCAACCAGGCACAAAAGGAAGGTTCCGACATTCTGCTCTCGCTGGGCAGATCCCATGGCTCTGGCAGTGGATGCCTTGTTGATCCCATGGACGTTTCCTCTGGCTTACATCTTTCCTCCTGTTCCCCTGTTGAGCAGGGTTCTTCTGAAGCTGAGACTGGAGCTCTGCCCGGTCATTCTGATTGCTCCTTACTGGCCCCGTCAGGCTTGGATTCCGGAGCTTTCTGGACATCTCAATGGCGGAACCTCTTCGACCCCCCCCCCCCCCCCCCCCGTCCAGACCTTCTTCTAAAGGGTTACCACTGGAAGGAAGATGTTCATCATCTGGCTTTGACGGCATGGAGATTGAGTCCTCAGTTTTGAAGAAGAAAGGTTTTTCTTCTGGAGTGGTGGCTACTATGCTTAGTGCCCGTAAGCCTGTTTCCTCTAAGGCCTACCATCGAATTTGGTCTACCTTTCTGGCTTGATGTGCTGACAAAGACCTGTCTCGGGATTTGACCTTCCTACAGTTCTTCCCTTCCTCCAGGATGGTGTGGATAAGGGTCTCAGTTTGAGTTCTCTTAAGGTTCAGACTTCTGCACTGTGTCTTTTTTCAGAGGCGTCTTGCTATCATTCCTGATGTCAAGGTTTTCATCCAGGGTGTTGCTCAAATTCATCCGATGTTTAAGTCCCCTGATCTTCAGTGGGATCTTAACCTGGTTTTGGGGGTACTCCAGCGGCCTCCTTTTGAGTCCTTGGCTACCATTCCTCTACGTACATTGACGTGGAAGATGGCCTTTCTTCTGGCGATTGTTTCTGTTCGCCGAGTTGTGGAGCTGCATGCCTTGTCTTGTAGGCCACCCTTTTTGGTCTTTCACAAGGACAAGGTGGTGCTTCGCACCTCCCAAGAGTTTCTCCCGAACGTGGTGTCAGAGTTCCACATCAATCGGGAGATAGTGGTTCCTTCCTTCTGTCCTAACCCTACTTCTGACAAAGAGAGGGATCTTAATCTGTTGGATGTTGTGCATTGTCTCAAGTTCTATGTGCATCACACTGAGTTCCTGAGACAGTCTGACACTCTGTCATTCCTGAGGGTCCTAGGGCTGGGAAGCCTGCTTCCAAGGTTACCATCGCTTCTTGGATCAAGTCCACGATTCGTAAGGCTTACGAACTTTGGAAGAAGCCTGTTCCCTTCAGGGTTACGGCTCATTCTGCAAGGTCTACTGGGGCTTCTTGGGCCTACAAGAACCAGGCCTCTGCTGATCAGTTATGCAAGGCGGCCACTTGGTCATCTGTGCACACTCTTTCTAAACACGATCGTGTGGATGTGCTGGCATCGGCTGATGCCAGTTTTGGGAGGAAGATCCTGGAGGCAGCCTTGCCTGTCTAAGATCTTTTAGTCTATCAGTAGTATTTCACTTTTGAGCCCTGTTGACTCTAGTTCAGTGTGCTGTGCAACAGTTTGTGGGGTTTGCTTTACCCCTGTTCAGTGTCCGTTGACACTCTGTGGTTAGTGTTGAGCTATTCATGATCTTTAGGTTCACTGGTACTCTGACTTTGGGGGCCTGCGCCTGGTCCCTGCCTTTCTTCCCACCCTGGGGAACTTAATGGTTGGACATCCCAAAGTTACCAGTAACCTGTATTGGATGACAGAAAATAGGATTTTAGTCTCACCTGTTAAATCCTTTTCTCTTAGTCCATACAGGTTACTGGTCTCCCACCCCGTCAAGGGACCATGCTTGGCTCTCCTGTGGCAGAACGTGGGGGTCCTTTCGGTTTCATGCTCACAGGAGTCTTCCTTTCCCTTCTTGCTACCTAGTCAGTGGTTAGTCTGCAAATCTTACTGGTTGGGGATTGGCTAGCTGCAGGCTAAGTAGAGGATGTAGGTTCCACCCAGCAGTCACTTCTCAGAATTGTTCCTGCCTAAAAAAAAGGGGTTGATCCGCCTACCCAAAGTTACCAGTAACCTGTATGGACTAAGAGAAAAGGATTTAACAGGTAAGACTAAATACTATTATGTCCTCAGTGTCCCAACTTCTACTTTCCCTCCAGGGGGTTCTTCGGTCTTGGAAACCCACCACTACTTTCAAGTATGTGGCCCCTAGATCTCAGAGAATGCCTTCGCTCATAGGGGCCACCTCTGAGGAGGAATTTTCAGAGAGGGAATGTGAGGAAGGAAGGAACACTAACATTCTAATAACTCCCTGCTTCCATTTTTGTTAGTAAATTACTAATGTCCTTTATGAATTCTGCCCTTGTGCAGAGAACCTGTTCAATATGTCCACTGAGCTTGACATGGCTGTTGCTATTTGGATTCCTGGACCTTAAGCTCAAATCCAAGCTTTAGCAGGGTACATGAGCCCACAGACGATTATCATTTGCTCTGGGTAAAGAAAAGGGAAGGGGGGTTATTTCCTAAGCTATTTCTATGATTTTCTTTCTGATTTTGTTCTTATTTTGTTCTTTTTATTATTCAGATTCCTTTAAGAACCTTGCAGACATAATATGTGAATATCCAAATATACAGAAAAGGTATAAAGTGCTTTCGGACATTCTGTTACCTGCTTGTGTGCCATGTTCATTTGACTGCTTGTGTTTGTGTGTGGGTGGACACGTTAGTTGATTGCAATACAGGGACCCTGTGGCAGGTGGTAAATAAATGTACTAGCAAATATAAGCCAGATTTACCCTTGTATGAAAGATTGATTGTATTATCTCATGTATAGTTGAGGTCTGCAACGACTGTCCAAATACAATATTAGAATATTGGTGTATATGTTTGTATGTGTATGTATAATGTATATAAAATTGTGTATGTATATACAATATAATTTATATAGGCATAGAAGAAGAATTAATAGATTGTAAAATGGGATGGATGAGGGATGAAAGGTGGAGGGATGAAAATGGCAGGGGTAACAAAACAAGAGAATGGGATTCCTGCGAGAGGATAGGGCTGTGGCAGCTAACTAATAATTGTTTCACTGAGTAGGAGGGGACAGCGGTTAGTTTTGGTTAACAGGAGGGAGACTCACAGGCACTAGACTTTGATCCAATGCAACACACATGCACAGATATGCACACATACACACAGGCATGCATACCATATATACACACCATACATACATGCACACACAAACATACATATACACACACGCATACATATACACTATATTGACAATTATGACAGATGGCCTCAAAGCAGATAAGATGTTGATCCAGGGAAATATCTCACTGCCATTTGTAGTCAGGAAGGAATTTTTTCTACCCACTTGGGGCTAAATTAGAAATTGCTTTCCTCTGGATCAACAGGGATGTTTTTGGTATGGGCTGGACTTGATGGACACGTCTTTTTTTTTTCAGCCTTATCAACACATACATGCGCACACACATATACATACATACACACATACATACATACATACATATATATATATATATATATATATATATATATATATATATATATATATATATATATCAGGGCTCAAAATTTCCACTCGCCTACTCGCATTTTGCGAGTAGATATTTAGTGAGGCCGAGTGGAAACTGATGCCCTGTATTCAGTATGAATATAACCGTAATCTCGCGGTGCTAGTGTCCCCCCTCCTCCACTCTGCAGTTTGGCGACATGAAAATCTCGCAAGTTCCATCCTCCCGCATCATCACGTGCCCCTGCGGGCCGTGATGACATGACAGAGAAGAGGAAGAGGGCAGAGGCACCGGAAGAGAAGCGCTTGCTGCCAGCAGACTGATCGTTACTGTCTGGCTGCAAGCGCTTCTCTTCCGGTGCCTCTGCCCTCTTCCTCTTCTCTGTCTGTATGTCATCACTGCCCGCAGGGGCGCGTGATGATGTGGGCGGGCAGGAGGGATAAAGAGAGGTGCAAGGGGGGAGAAAGAAGTACAAGGGAGGAGAAAGAGACACATGGGGGAGAAAGTACAAGGGAGGAGAAAGAGACATGGGGGAGAAAGCGAGAGACACATGGGGGCGAAAGTACATGGGGGAGAAAGGGAGATACAAGGGGGAGAAAGTACGTGGGGGAGAAAGAGGCACAAGGGGGAGAAAGAAGAAGTACATGGGGGAGAAAGAGACACAAGAGGGGGAAAGAAGAAGTACATGGGGCAGAAAGAAGAGGCACATGGGGGAGAAAGAAGTACATGGGAGAGAAAGAGGCACAAGGGAGAGAAAGAAGTACATGGGAGAGAAAGAAGTACATGGGAGAGAAAGAGGCACAAGGGAGAGAAAGAGAGGCACAAAGGGGAGACAGAAGTACAAGGGGGAGAAAGAAGTACTGGGGGAGAAAGAAGAGGCACATGGGGGAGAAAGAGGAAGTACATGGGGGAGAAAGAGGAGCAAGGGGGAGAAAGAGAGGCACAAAGGGGAGACAGAAGTACAAGGGGGAGAAAGAAGTACTGGGGGAGAAAGAAGAAGAGGCACAAGGGGGAGAAAGAGGAAGTACATGGGGGAGAAAGAGGAGCAAGGGGGAGAAAGAAGTACATATGGGGGAGAAAGAGAGGCACTGGGGGAGAAAGAAGAAGTACATATGGGGGAGAAAGAGGCACATGGGGAGAAAGAGAGGCACAAGGGGGAGAAAGAGGAAGTACATGGGGAAGAAAGAAAAAGTACATGGGGGAGAAAGAGGAAGTACATGGGGAAGAAAGAAAAAGTACATGGGGGAGAAAGAGAGGCACAAAGGGGAGAAAGAAGTACATGGGGGAGAAAGGATAAGTACATGGGGGAGAAAGAGGCGCAAAGGGGAGAAAGAAGTACATATGGGGTTGAAAGAGAGGTGCAAGGGGGAGAAAGAAGAACCTGATATGGGTGGAGTTAAAGGCGGGGACATGGGTGGAGTTAAAGGCGGGGCTATGGGTGGGGCTAGGAGTGGAAACTGGTGGCGAGTAACTTTTCAGGCCTGGCTAGTAGCTCAGGACTTGAAATTTTGAGCCCTGTATATATATATATATATATATATATATATATATACACACTTGCATACATACATACACACACACACATATATATATATATATATATATATATATATATATATATATATATATATATATACACACACATTATACACAAACACACATACTGTGTGTGGTAGGAAGCTGGTGAGTGACAAGGGACAGGATGAGATGGATACCCGCCATTGATGACAGAGCAATAGGGCAACAGACAGGTTCAGTTTAAATGAAGGCACAGGGTAGTTAGATTCAGACTGCACGGAGCATTGTGTCGATGCTGTGTGAATCCTAGTCGTATGTCAGTGGCAAAAGGGGAGGTGAGAGGGACAAACAAGCCAAAGTATGGAAACGGAAGACGAAAAAAAGGAGGATGTTTCAAAATGTGATGGTGGGGCTAAAAAGAGATCAAAGTATGGATACCAGAGATGGTGGACATGGTGGAACGGAGAGTGGAAAAAAGCATAAGGGGAGGCAGTGCAAAGAGGGGAGATGGTGACTGTGACGGCAGACACAGGAGAATGCAGTTTGAATCCATGTAAGGGAGAAGAAGATAATGGGCAGAAAGGTGGACAGGGGAATGTGATAATGGGAGACAAGATGTGGGGGTAGGGTAGTATAAACAGAAGTCTATTGCGCTACTTAGTGTTTGTTGCAGATCCCTTTTAAATCAGCAATTTAATTTTTTTTTTCTTTTAGTTTGATATTTTTTGTCATGAGTCTTCACCCTTTTATCTGAGACCCCTGACTTGCACCTAGACACTGATGTACTATCCTGTTCTCATCCCAGTCTTTAATTCTCCATAGCTTGATGTATACAAATCTTCTCTCTATATATACAATACACTGGCACACCTGTTTCCTCCCAGTCAATACGCAGTACAATATACAGTACGAGTCTATATTCAATACACTGGCACACCTGTTTCCTCCCAGTCAATACGCAGTACAATATACAGTACGAGTCTATATACAATACACTGGCACACCTGTTTCCTCCCAGTCAATACGCAGTACAATATACAGTACGAGTCTATATACAATACACCGGCACACCTGTTTCCTCCCAGTCAATACTCAGTACAATATACAGTACGAGTCTATATACAATACACCGGCACACCTGTTTCCTCCCATTCAATACTCAGTACAATATACAGTACGAGTCTATATACAATACACCGGCACACCTGTTTCCTCCCATTCAATACTCAGTACAATATACAATATGTACCTATATGCAACACACTGTCACGTGTTTCCTCCCAGTCAATACTCAGTACAATATACAGTATGTGTCTATATACAATACACTGGTACACGTGTTTCCTCCCAGTCAATACTCAGTACAATATACAGTATGTGTCTATATACAATACACTGTCACGTGTTTCCTCCCAGTCAATACGCAGTACAATATACAGTACGAGTCTATATACAATACACTGGCACACCTGTTTCCTCCCAGTCAATACTCAGTACAATATACAGTACGAGTCTATATACAATACACCGGCACACCTGTTTCCTCCCAGTCAATACGCAGTACAGTATACAGTACGAGTCTATATACAATACACTGGCACACCTGTTTCCTCCCAGGCAATACTCAGTACAATATACAGTACGAGTCTATATACAATACACCGGCACACCTGTTTCCTCCCATTCAATATACAGTACGAGTCTATATACAATACACCGGCACACCTGTTTCCTCCCATTCAATACGCAGTACAATATACAGTACGACTCTATATACAATACAGTGGCACACTTGTTTCCTCCCAGTCAGTATGCAGTACAATATACAGTACGAGTCTATATACGTTACACTGGCACACATGTTTCCTCCCAGTCAATACGCAGTACAATATACAGTATGTGTCTATATACAATACACTGGTACATGTGTTTCCTCCCAGTCAACACTCGGTACAATATACAATATGTACCTATATGCAACACACTGTCACGTGTTTCCTCCCAGTCAATACTCAGTACAATATACAGTATGTGTCTGTATACAATACACTGGTACATGTGTTTCCTCCCAGTCAATACGCAGTACAATATACAGTATGTGTCTATATACAATACACTGTCACGTGTTTCCTCCCAGTCAATACTCAGTACAATATACAGTATGTGTCTATATACAATACACTGGTACATGTGTTTCCTCCCAGTCAATACGCAGTACAATATACAGTACGAGTCTATATACAATACACTGGCACACCTGTTTCCTCCCAGTCAATACGCAGTACAATATACAGTACGAGTCTATATACAATACACTGGCACACCTGTTTCCTCCCAGTCAATACGCAGTACAATATACAGTACGAGTCTATATACAATACACTGGCACACCTGTTTCCTCCCAGTCAATACGCAGTACAATATACAGTACGAGTCTATATACAATACACCGGCACACCTGTTTCCTCCCAGTCAATACTCAGTACAATATACAGTACGAGTCTATATACAATACACCGGCACACCTGTTTCCTCCCAGTCAATACGCAGTACAATATACAGTACGAGTCTATATACAATACACTGGCACACTTGTTTCCTCCCAGTCAGTATGCAGTACAATATACAGTACGAGTCTATATACGTTACACTGGCACACATGTTTCCTCCCAGTCAATACGCAGTACACTATACAGTATGTGTCTATATACAATACACTGGTACATGTGTTTCCTCCCAGTCAATACGCAGTACACTATACAGTATGTGTCTATATACAATACACTGGTACATGTGTTTCCTCCCAGTCAATACGCAGTACAATATACAGTATGTGTCTATATACAATACACTGGTACACGTGTTTCCTCCCAGTCAATACGCAGTACAGTATACAGTACATGTCTATAGACAATACACTGGTACACGTGTTTCCTCCCAGTCAATACGCAGTACAATATACAGTACGAGTCTATATACAATACACTGGTACACGTGTTTCCTCCCAGTCAATACCCAGTACAATATACAGTACATGTCTATATACAATACACTGGCACACGTGTTTCCTCCCAGTCAATACCCAGTACAATATACAGTACGTGTCTATATACAATACGTAATCCTCAGATCTCCTTGAATACAAATCCCTTTTATCTTGTTTTTTTGCAGCAGCCGATTTGTCTTTGTACCTGGACCTGAAGATCCAGGCCCTGGCTTCATCTTACCAAGGTACGTAGTCTGTGTGGTTGGTAGTCTGTGTGGCACAATCCACTCTCCCCTTTTTGTTCATTATTGTAAAACTGAGCAATCCATCTAATTGGAATTAATTTGTTTCACTGCAATAATTCTGCAAACTCCCAAGTGACGGGGTGTGGGGGTGACACAAATGCCTGCTGCCTCTCATGCATTGCTAAATATGGTTGAGCTGCAGACTGCTAGTTCCTGTATTTGTCAGACACCTTACTTGTCCTCCCCGCTTCTCACTTTAATTTGGATGTCCTGCCCCTGGGATTCAGGACAACACAACATATCAGTGGTTGTTGAGAGATGCAGTATCAAACCTTCTGTGGCTCAGCTGTTTTCAGTACATGACAGACAACATAGTGTGTGAAATACTGGGACTCACAGTGGCAGAAAGATCCCAGGACATCAGGTTATATTCAGGGTCCTGAATTGCCCCCTCGCACAGCGAGGCTGTGAAAGAAAGGGTGAGAAATAAGGAAGAAAGAGAGGAATATCTACTCTCAGCCCTCAACCTTATAAAAGGAGAAACCAGTTCTAAATCCTTAATGAGTGTTACCTGTAGGAATCGATTTAATACTTAACTTTTATTTCACTATTAAAACTGTTCCACATAAGTTCTTTTTCCAATTGGGTCATTTGATAAAATACCCTGTACAGTCACTAATTGACTTACAGGGTAGTTTAAAAACTTCAACCAATGACTAAATGGACTAGTAATATGTTTGCAGTTCACATTACACCACATAATTACATCGCCAAGTGACGTCATTAACCCCTCCCAACAATATGAACAGGAAGGGGGGTATAAAAATATCCCGAGAAGCGAACGCCATCAGTATACCCCTGATGAAGTCACTATGTGCAGTGAAACGCGCTGGGCCCTGAAGAACCAATGTTAAATTAAAAGATGTGACTAGATAAGTGTACAATATTGCATTCTCCATGTTAAAATTGTTCGATGTTATGGTTCTGCAATAAGGCAGTGCTAGTTTGTGGGTCGCGTCAAGCGATTAGCCACGAGGGTTAGATAAGGGAACAACCATTATATTGTTCAAGGGAATGGAAAACATATTGCTAAGCTGAGAATCTAACGATTGAACAGTTAATCGCCTAAAAGCGGGTACTGAAATAGTGCAGGCGCTTATGTATTTTTTGCTTCAACACTGCTGAAAGTATGAAAAAATAAAGAGGCGGTGTGTAAAAAAACAAGGAAGCCATCAAGAGATGGGAAAGAGATACATTTGTGTATCAAGTCGCTAGCACGATAAATTCAAACATATCAACGGACTTATTTTTTATGTGCAGGAATATCCTCAGCACTTATGAGGTTAATTAGCACAAGTAAAATGGAGAGTCAGTGTAAACGCTAGTGATCGCGCTGTTTTAGGTAATTGAATTATTTGATCCAGCTGATAGTTTTATGAGCCCAAGAAGATACTAAGTTGTTTTCTGAAGGTGCAAAGAGGTAGCGATCTTGACAAACAAAGAACTGAGGCGCAAAACCTTCTAAGAGTATCTGTTGGAGTAATGTGACATATTAAGCCCCCAGCGAAATGGATGCTTACCGGATAACCAAAGTAAAAGAGCCTCTCAATATAGATCACTCCACCAGGTATATTATCCCAAGTCTGCTCGATGTATGTAAATAATTCCGTCTTTATTAAGAATAAAAACAAGCCCAACGATCTACGTTTCGTGCTCTTCAAGCACTTTCTTGAGGGCAAATTAATTGAACATTCCGTCATTAATAAAGATGGAATAATTTACATACATCGAGTAGACCTTGAATAATATACCTGGTGGAGTGATCTATATTGAGAGGCTCTTTTACTTTGGTTATCCGGTAAGCATCTCGTTTGCTGGGGGCTTAATATGTCACTTTATTCCAACAGATACTCTTAGAAGGCTTTGCGCCCTCTGTTCTTTTGTTTCTTCTACAGTGTTTGATCTCCACATGGACCACTAGTGTGGTAAGGGGGCGGCATACCATAAGAGTTCAAAAGGAGAATTGTGAGTGGCCAAGAATAGAAGAAAATAGCCACAAGTGGAACTTCTTGTCATTTATCTATATATAAATATAGACTTGATTAAGACCATTCGTGGAGAAGACAATAGGACACTCTGAACATCAGGAATCACGTGTCTTTTACTTTGATCTTTTGTGTATGTGTGCGTTTTTTATATAAATGTACACATACATTTATATGTGAGTTTACATTAGAAAGGACTCCTTGTATTTCTCTTTTCCATTTGAGATAGTTCTGTATATATAATAAGGACTTTCTTTTTTCTTTCTTTTTGTATGTTTTTTATATATTCTGGACACACACACACACACACACACACACATATATATATATATAATGTGTGTGTGTGTGTGTTTTTATTAAGGCTCTCTATTCAATCCCTAAGCAGCATTACACTCTCTTTTTGGCTAGCGATCTTGACACTTGACAAGCTACTTAATTAAAGCACAATTCTGCCCTGGTATTCCACAGAAGTAGAGAGCGTGGTGTAATGTGAATTGCAAACATATTACTATATGTCTTATATATAAGTCTTATCTCCCACAATTATTTTCAAGTATTACTATCCCTTTAATTATTAAAGCGATTCCTACAGGTAACACTTAAGGATTTAGAACTGGTTTCTCCTTTTATAAGGTTGAGGGCTGAGAGTAGATATTTCTCTCTTTCTTCCTTATTTCTCTCTCTTTTTGATAAGTATTGTTATATTTTGAAACCTGCTAGTCCACAAAATATTGAGCTAAGTACGGCTAGCCCTAAGCCAATACCGTATTAGAATGTGAAAGAAAGGGGCAAGGAAACATGCCAGTGAAAAGAACAAAAAAGTAAACCGTTTGCCATCTTGAGAGTGAGCTAATATATCAGAACGTACAGAATGCCGGCTAGGAATATGTGATCATGGAAAAGATGTGAACCCCGTTTGTACGTTTTCCCTTCAGCTAAAGGACAGCGAACACGCACACATGAATACACACAAAAAATAAACCACGAATAAGGAATAAAATGCTAATACTAAAGTCTCCAAGAAACATGAACTGTATGCCCTAATAACCTGCAAGAATAAATATCTAAAATGATAACCTAAGACCTCTTGAGATGGTTAATTCTGCCCTTTCAATGGATAATAGAAACAAGTTATTCCATTCAGTAAGAAATAAGTGTAATGTTAATACCACTAAAAACAATATATAGTGTTTCAGACCACTCACTAACACATCTATATCTCTCTAATATATTTAAAATATTTTACAGACCTCCCATTGCAGAGC
Organism: Rhinophrynus dorsalis; assembly: GCA_037306005.1. Taxonomy (NCBI): domain Eukaryota; kingdom Metazoa; phylum Chordata; class Amphibia; order Anura; family Rhinophrynidae; genus Rhinophrynus; species Rhinophrynus dorsalis. Next base: position 132,978,376 of record CM074728.1, read on the forward strand.
ACATTACAGAAGACTTCAGGCAAAGAATTCCCTTCTCTATTTTCACTACAAATCCTTGCAGGTATGTTCCTCTTTCACATCAGGTGATGGCTGATTTTAACATCCTCCTCCTTCTCTCAGCTGCACTAAACTTCAGTGTTGCATATCCATTTTTCTTATGCCAATGACATGAACAAAAATGAACAGACACTGCGTCTGGTTCCTCTGCATGTGCCTAAGCAGATCACAGGGATCTAATTACTGTTCATTTATACCATTTATTTATATCCCCCCACAGACCTGCAGCAAGATGAGCAGCTCCAGTTACTGGTGATAGAAGCAGTGTGCACACAGTACATTGAGAGTACTAGCAAACACGATGGCAAATGGTCTACTAGTACTGTCTCACTGTACACCTTGCATAAACAATGGAAAGTACAGTGTTCACACACTGTGTACAGAAAGACTGTCAGACAGTACTTCATACTGGATAGGGGGATGGAGAACTAGCAGACACTACCTCCCATTATAGTTATCTACAAAGAAATTGAGAATTTACCATTGCGTGTGCTCACTGTACAGAGAGATGGAGAACTAACAGTGTGTACTTCCCATTGTGCACACAGTACGAGGATGATGGCTAGCAGGAAGAGTACAAAATAAAGCCCTCTATTGTAATAGTTATTAATTTAGCCTCCTCCCCTTTATACTGTATTGTTTATGGCCAGTTTGTACTAAATCTCCTGATTACTTGTGACTTGATAGCTTGTCTTATTTGAAACTATTAACTTTTTGTTTGCCATTTCGGTGTGAAACACATTACCAATAGATGTATTTAACAGCCCTACAGCACACAGGATTGCGATCTGATCTGGATTGGGGTGCTAAGGAGAGAATCGGAGAATCTGCTGTAAATTTATTTTAATCTTCTCTTTGTTCTTGTAGGTTCCAGTACTGTACCTAGGAAAGTAGACAATCTGCTGTTTGTTCTTGTAGAATCCATTACTGTACCTAGGAAAGTATACAATCTGCTGTTTGTTCTTGTAGAATCCAATACTATACCTAGGAAAGTAGGTACTCTACCTAGGAAAGTAGACAATCTGTTGCTTCTTCTTGTAAGATCCAGTACAGTACTTAGGAAAGTATACAATCTGCTGTTTGTTCTTGTAGGATCCAGTACTGTAACTAGGAATGTAGACAATCTGCTGTTTGGTATTGTAGGATCCAGTACTCTACATAGGAAAGTATACAATCTACTGTTTGTTCTTGTAGGATCCAGTACTGTAACTAGGAATGTAGACAATCTGCTGTTTGGTATTGTAGGATCCAGTACTCTACATAGGAAAGTATACAATCTACTGTTTGTTCTTGTAGGATCCAGTACTGTACCTAGAAAAGTAGACAATCTGCTGTTTGTTCTTGTATGATCCAGTACTATACCTAGGATAGTAGACAATCAGCTGTTTGTTCTTGTAGGATCCAGTACTCTAACTAGGAAAGTAGACAATCTGTTGTTTGTTCTGGTAGGATCCATTACTGTAACTAAGAAAGTAGACAATCTGCTGTTTGGTATTGTAGGATCCAGTACTGTACCTAGAAAAGTAGACAATCTTTTGTTTGTTCTTGTAGGATCCAGTACTCTTCCCAGGAAAGTATACAATCTGCTGTTTATTCTTGTAGGATCCAGTACTGTACCTAGGAATGTAGACAATCTGCTGTTTGGTAGTATAGGATCCAGTACTGTACCTAGAAAAGTAGACAATCTTTTGTTTGTTCTTGTAGGATCCAGTACTCTTCCCAGGAAAGTATACAATCTGCTGTTTATTCTTGTAGGATCCAGTACTGTACCTAGGAATGTAGACAATCTGCTGTTTGGTATTATAGGATCCAGTACTCTTCCTAGGCAAGTAGACAATCTGCTGTTTGGTATTGTAGGATCCAGTACTGTACCTAGGAAAGTAGACAATCTACTGTTTGGTTTTGTAGGATCCAGTACTGTACCTAGAAAAGTAGACAATCTGCTGTTTGTTCTTGTAGGATCCAGTACTATACCTAGGAAAGTAGACAATCTGCTGTTTTTTCTTGTATGATCCAGTACTGTACCTAGGATAGTAGACAATCTGCTGTTTGTTCTTGTATGATCCAGTACTGTACCTAGGATAGTAGACAATCTGCTGTTTGTTCTTGTATGATCCAGTACTGTACCTAGGATAGTAGACAATCTGCTGTTTGTTCTTGTAGAATCCAGTACTGCACCTAGGAAAGTATACAATCAGCTGTTTGGTATTGTAGGGTCCAGTACTGTACCTAGGAAAGTAGGCAATCTGCTGTTTGGTATTGTAGGGTCCAGTACTGTACATAGGAAAGTAGACAATCTGCTATTTGTACTTTTAGGATCCAGTACTCTTCCTAGGAAAGTATACAATCTGCTGTTTGTTCTTGTAGGATCCAGTACTCTTCCTAGGAAAGTATACAATCTGCTGTTTATTCTAGTAGGATCCAGTACTGTACCTAGGAATGTAGACAATCTGCTGTTTGGTATTGTAGGATCCAGTACTCTACCTAGGAAAGTAGACAATCTGCTGTTTGTTCTTGTAGGATCCAGTACTCTAACTAGGGAAGTAGAAAATCTGTTGTTTGTTCTGGTAGGATCCAGTACTGTGCCTAGAAAAGTAGACAATCAGCTGTTTGTTCTTGTACAATCCAGTACTGTACCTAGGAAAGTATACAATCTTCTGGCTGTTCTTGTAGGATCCAGTACTGTACCTAGGAAAGTAGACAATGGGCTGTTTGTTCTTGTAGGATCCAGCACTCTACGTAGGAAAGTAGACAATCAGTTGTTTGTTCTTGTAGGATCCAGTACAGTACCTAAGAAAGTATACAATCTGCTGTTTGTTCTTGTAGGATCTAGTACTGTACCCAGGAAAGTATATAATCTGTTTGTTGTTGTTAGGATCCAGTACTGTACCTAGGAAAGTATACAATCAGTTGTTTGTTCTTGTTGGATCCAGTACTGTACCTAGGAAAGTAGACAATCTGCTGGATTATGTTGTAGGATCCAGTACTGTACCTAGGAAAGTAGACAATCAGCTGTTTGTTCTTGTAGGATCCAGTACTGTACCTAGGAAAGTATACAATCTGTTTGTTCTTGTAGGATCCAGTACTGTACCTAGGAAAGTATACAATCTGCTATTTCTTCTTGTAGGATCCAGTACTGTACCTAGGAAAGTAGACAATCTGCTGTTTGGTATTATAGGATCCAGTACTGTACACAGGAAAGTAGACAATCTGCTATTTGCTCTTTTAGGATCCAGTACTCTTGCCAGGAAAGTATGCAATCAGTTGTTTGTTCTTGTAGGATCCAGTACTGTACCTAGAAAAGTAGGCAATCTGCTGTTTGGTATTGTATGATCCAGTACTCTACCTAGGAAAGTATATAATCTGCTGTTTGTTCTTGTAGGATCCAGTACTGTACCCAGGAAAGTATACAATCTGCTGTTTGTTCTTGTAGGATCCAGTACTGTACCTAGGAAAGTAGACAATCTGCTGTTTGGTATTGCAGGATCCAGTAACTCTACCTAGGAAAGTAGACAATGTGCTACTTGTTCTTGTAGGATCCAGCACTCTACATAAGAAAGTAGACAATCTGCTGTTTGTTCTTGTAGGATCCAGTACTACATAGTAACATAGTAGATAAGGCTGAAAAAAGACATGCGTCCATCAAGTCCAGCCCATGCCAATAACACTCCTGTTGATCCAGAGGAAGGCAACAAAAAAGCCCTCTGGAGCAATTTCCAGTGTAGGTGTGTGTGTGTGTGTGTGTGTGTGTGTCAAATAGTTCCCCGGCTCAATATCCTATTTGCTTTGAAGCCATCTGTCATAACTGTCAATATTGTTCTGTGCTAGATAGGCATCCATTGCTTTTTTGAATGCAGTTACATTATCTGCAAGCACAACATCCCGAGGCAAAGAATTCCATAGCCTTACCGCCCTTACTGTAAAGAATCCCTGCCTGTGTTTTAGTCGAAAGCGCCTTTCCTCAAGTCTTAATGGATGACCTCTTGTTCTTAGCGCAGCTCTTTGCATAAATAATTCATTGGATAGTTCTTTGTATTGACCTTGAATGTATTTGTAAATGGTAATCATATCACCCCTTAGACGTCTCTTTTCTAATGTAAACAAACCCAGTTTGGCTAGTCTCTCTTTGTAACTCAGATCCTCCAATCCCTTTATCAGTTTTGTTGCACGTCTCTGCACCTTTTCCAGTTCAGCAATGTCTTTTTTTAGAACAGGCGCCCAAAATTGTACTCCATATTCTAGATGAGGCCTAACCAAGGATTTATACAGAGGTAGGATAATATTAGCATCCCTTGCTTCTACACCTCTTTTTATGCAGGCTAGTACTCTATTTGCTCTTGCAGCAGCTGAGTGACTCTGCACGCTGCTGTGAAGACTATTGTCTATCAGTACACCTAAATCTTTCTCTAATGAGGATTTCCCAAGTTGTTTCCCATTTAGAGTATATGTAGCAAGTTTTTTTCTACAACCCAAATGCATAACCTTACATTTATCTACATTAAATGACATCTGCCACTGTTCTGCCCATTCACTTAGTTTATCTAAATCCTTCTGTAGGGAAAAAACATCGAGCTCTGTATGTATTTCCTTACATAGCTTAGTGTCATCAGCAAAGATTGAGATGCTACTTTCAATTCCCACTTCTAGATCATTAATAAACAAATTAAAAAGCATTGGGCCCAGGACTGAACCCTGTGGCACCCCACTTATAACCCTAGACCAATTTGAAAAAGTTCCATTTACAACAACTCTCTGCCATCTATCATTTAACCAGTTCTCAATCCATGTACAAATAACACCACCCAAACCGAAGCCTTTTAATTTATGCAGTAACCTGTTGTGAGGCACTGTGTCAAAGGCTTTTGCAAAATCCAAGTATACTACATCAACAGCAATTCCCCTGTCCAAATTACTACTCACTCTTTCATAAAATGCAAGTAAATTAGTCTGACATGATCTGTTCTTCATGAAACCATGCTGATTCCTACTAATGATATTGTTTGTCTTCACATAGTTCTGAATACTGTCAGTTAATAACCCTTCTAGTATCTTACCCACTATGGAAGTCAAGCTCACAGGTCTATAATTTCCTGGTTTGGATCTTGCTCCCTTTTTAAACAATGGAACTACATCAGCTTTCCTCCAATCACAGGGCACTATGCCTGATGAAAGCGAATCAATAAATATTAAGTATAATGGTTTTGCTATTACTGAACTAAGTTCCTTAAGTACCCTTGGGTGTATACCGTCCGGTCCAGGCGCTTTATTCACTATAACCCTTTCCAGTCTCTTTTGGACCTTGTCCTCAGTAAGCCATGTAGATGTTGGTGGAAATTCCATGGTTTTGTCTGTTTGCCCACAGCTTGTCATTTCTGCTTCCTTTGTATATACTGAAGCAAAGAACGTATTTAGGGTGTCAGCCATGGCTTTATCCTCACTAATCAATTCACCTGTTTCAGTCTTAAGAGGACCAATATCAACCTTAAAGGGATAGTAATACTTAAAATGTAAAAAAAAAATATGTTGTAGGGTTTATCCCCCTGAGTAAAACAAGAGTACTCCCACTGCTGAGAGGTGTTTTATTCAAAAGTTATTAATTTTCAAAGTTGAATTTTTTAGGTGCAATATCACAGTGGCCTGAAATTGTACAGTGGCACTGTTGCTACACCATCCTATGGAGATTTATGGTCAACTGACCAGAGTTGTCCATAGGATCGTGTAGCAACAGCGCCACTGTACAATTTCAGGCCACTGTGATATTGCACCTAAAAAATTCAACTTTGAAAATTAATAACTTTTGAATGAAAGACCTCTCAGCAGTGGGAGTACTCTTGTTTTACTCAGGGGGATAAACCCTACAACATATTTTTTTTTACATTTTAAGTATTACTATCCCTTTAACTTTTTTGTTGTTAATATACTTGTAGAATTGTTTAGGGTTTTTCTTGCTCTCATTTGCAATGTTTCGCTCATTTTCTATTTTAGCTAGCTTAATTGCTTGTTTGCAGATTTTATTACATTCTTTATATTTTTTAAATGATGCATCTGACCCATTTGACTTAAACACCTTAAAAGCCTGCTTTTTATTTCTCATTTCCCTGCTAACCACATTATTAATCCACATTGGTTTTGCTTTACTTATCTTGTGCTTATTCCCCAATGGTATATATTGACGTGTATATTTGCCCAAGAGCATTTTAAATACATTCCATGACTCTTGTGCATTTTTATCTTTGAAAATTATCATTTATCATACTTAGAAAAATATTTCCCTTTGTTGTGCCTGAAGTCATATTGCTCCAGTCAATTTCAGGGTAGTTGAAATCTCCCATTATAATTACCTTTGCTGACCTAGCAGCGTTTTCCATTTGCAGTAAAAGTTGGGCTTCCTCCAACTCCCCAACATTAGGTGGCTTGTAGCAAACCCCCACCAATATCTTTTTATTATGTGTGCCCCCAGTGTGTATTTCAACCCACAAGGCCTCTACCTTTTCATTGGACCCTTCATTTATATCTTCCCTTAAACTAGGTTTTAAGGCCTGCTTTACATATAGGCATACCCCTCCTCCCCTTTTATTAACCCTGTCCCTCCTAAAAAGTGAATAACTAGGAAAGCAGACAATCTGTTGTTTGTTCTGGTAGGATCCAGTACTCTAACTAGGAAAGTAGACAATCTGTTGTTTGTTCTGGTAGGATCCAGTACAGTACCTAGGAAAGTATACAATCTGCTGTTTGTTCTTGTAGGATCCAGTACTGTAACTACGAATGTAGACAATCTGCTCTTTGTATTGCAGGATCCAGTAACTCTACCTAGGAAAGTAGACAATGTGCTACTTGTTCTTGTAGTATCCAGCACTCTGCATAAGAAAGTAGACAATCAGCTGTTTGTTCTGGTAGGATCCAGTACAGTACCTAGGAAAGTATACAATCTGCTGTTTGTTCTTGTAGGATCCAGTACTGTAACTACGAATGTAGACAATCAGCTGTTTGTTCTTGTAAAATCCAGTACTCTAACTAGGAAAGTAGACAATCTGTTGTTTGTTCTGGTAGGATCCAGTACAGTACCTAGGAAAGTATACAATATGCTGTTTGTTCTTGTAGGATCTAGTACTGTACCCAGGAAAGTATTCAATCTGTTTGTTCTTGTAGGATACAGTACTGTACCTAGGAAACTATACAATCAGTTGTTCTTGTATGATCCAGTACTGTACAAAGGAAAGTATACACTCTGTTGTTTCTTGTAGGATCCAGTACTGTACCTAGAAAAGTAGACAATCTGCTGGATGATGTTGTAGGATCCAGTACTGTACCTAGGAAAGCATACAATCTGTTCTTGTAGGATCCAGTACTCTACATAGGAAAGTAGACAATCAGCTGTTTGTTCTTGTAAGATCCAGTACTCTAACTAGGAAAGTAGACAATCTGTTGTTTGTTCTGGTAGGATCCATTACTGTACCTAAGAAAGTAGACAATCTGTTGTTTGTTCTGGTAGGATCCATTACTGTACCTAAGAAAGTAGACAATCTGCGGTTTGGTGTTGTAGGATCCAGTACTGTACGTAGGAGAGTAGACAATCTGCTGTTTGGTATTGTAGGATCCAGTACTGTACCTAGAAAAGTAGACAATCTTTTGTTTGTTCTTGTAGGATCCAGTACTCTTCCTAGGAAAGTATACAATCTGCTGTTTATTCTAGTAGGATCCAGTACTGTACCTAGGAATGTAGACAATCTGCTGTTTGGTATTGTAGGATCCAGTACTGTACCTAGGAAATTATACAATCAGTTGTTTGTTCTTGTATGATCCAGTTCTCTACCTAGGAAAGTATACAATCTGCTGTTTGGTATTGTAGGATCCAGTACTGTACCTAGAAAAGTAGACAATCTGCTGTTTGTTCTTGTAGGATCCAGTACTGTACATAGGAAAGTATACAATCTGCTGTTTTGTATTGTAGGATCTACTACTGTACATAGCAAAGTAGACAATCTGCTATTTGTTCTTTTAGGATCCAGTACTGTACATAGGAAAGTATACAATCTGCTGTTTGTTCCTGTAGGATCCAGCATTGCACCTTGGAAAGTAGACAATCTGCTGTTTGTTCTTGTAGGATCCAGTATTGTATCTAGGAAAGTATACAATCTGCTCTTTGTTCTTGTACGATCCAGTACTGTACCTAGGAAATTATACAATCTGCTGTTTGTTCTTGTGGGATCCAGTACTGTACCTAGAAAAGTATACAATCTGTTTTTTGTTCTTGTAAGATTCAGTACTGTACCTAAGAAAGTAGTCAATCTGTTTGTTCTCATAGGATCCAGTACGGTACCTAGGAAAGTATACAATCAGTTGTTTGTCCTTGTAGGAGCCAGTACTGTTCCTAGGAAAGTAGACAATCTGCTGTTTGTTCTTGTCGGATCCAGTACTGTGCCTAGGAAAGAATACAATCTGCTGTTTGTTCTTGTAGAAGCCAGTACTGTACATCGGAAAGTATACAATCTGCTGTTTGTTCTTGTAGGATCCAGTACTGCACCTAGGAAACTATAGAATCTGCTGTTTGTTCTTGTAGGATCCAGTACTGTACCTAGGAAAGTAGACAATATGCTGTTTGTTCTTGTATGATCCAGTACTGTACCTAGGATAGTAGACAATCTGCTGTTTGTTCTTGTATGATCCAGTACTGTACCTAGGATAGTAGACAATCTACTGTTTGTTCTTGTAGGATCCAGCACTGTACCTTGGAAAGTAGACAATCTGCTGTTTGTTCTTGTAGGATCCAGTATTGTATCTAGGAAAGTATACAATCTGCTCTTTGTTCTTGTAGGATCCCGTACTGTACCTAGGAAATTATACAATCTGCTGTTTGTTCTTGTGGGATCCAGTACTGTACCTAGAAAAGTATACAATCTGTTTTTTGTTCTTGTAAGATTCAGTACTGTACCTAAGAAAGTAGTCAATCTGTTTGTTCTCGTAGGATCCAGTACGGTACCTAGGAAAGTATACAGTCAGCTGTTTGGTATTGTAGGATCCAGTACTGTACCTAGGAAAGTATACAATCTGCTGTTTGGTATTGTAGGATCCAGTACTGTACCTAGGAAAGTAGACAATCTGCTGTTTGGTATTGTAGGATCCAGTACTGTTCCTAGGATAGTAGACAATCTGCTGTTTGTTCTTGTAGAATCCAGTACTGCACCTAGGAAAGTATACAATCAGCTGTTTGGTATTGTAGGATCCAGTACTGTACCTAGGAAAGTATACAATCTGCTGTTTGGTATTGTAGGATCCAGTATTGTACCTAGGAAAGTATACAATCTACTGTTTGTTCTTGTAGGATCCAGTACTGTACCTAGGAAAGTAGACAATCTGCTGTTTGTTCTTGTAGGATCCAGTACTGTACCTAGGAAACTATAGAATCTGCTGTTTGTTCTTGTATGATCCAGTACTGTACCTAGGAAAGTAGACAATCTGCTGTTTGTTCTTGTAGGATCCCGTACTGTACCTAGGAAACTATAGAATCTGCTGTTTGTTCTTGTAGGATCCAGTACTGTACATAGGAAAGTAGACAATCTGCTGTTTGTTCTTGTAGGATCCCGTACTGTACCTAGGAAACTATAGAATCTGCTGTTTGTTCTTGTAGGATCCAGTACTGTACCTAGGAAACTATAGAATCTGCTGTTTGTTCTTGTATGATCCAGTACTGTACCTAGGAAAGTAGACAATCTGCTGTTTGTTCTTGTAGGATCCAGTACTGTACCTAGGAAAGTAGACAATCTGCTGTTTGTTCTTGTAGGATCCAGTACTGTACCTAGGATAGTAGACAATCTGCTGTTTGTTCTTGTAGGATCCAGTACTGTACCTAGGAAAGTAGACAATCTGCTGTTTGTTCTTGTAGGATCCAGTACTGTACCTAGGAAAGTAGACAATCTACTGTTTGTTCTTGTAGGATCCAGTACAGTACCTAGGAAAGTAGACAATCTGCTGTTTGGTATTGTAGGATCCAGTACTGTACTTAGGAAAGTAGACAATCTGCTGTTTGTTCTTGTAGGATCCAGTACTGTACCTAGGATAGTAGACAATCTGCTGTTTGTTCTTGTAGGATCCAGTACTGTACTTAGGAAAGTAGACAATCTGCTGTTTGTTCTTGTAGGATCCAGTACTGTACACAGGAGATTATCATCTTCAGAAAAGACTTGGTAAATAAAATGTGCAGAAATTGTGTTCGTTTCCCCAGTGGCAGCCTGGATATTCCTAGCCATGTAAGTACTCTGTCGGTTTTGTTCTTGTGTTTAAATTGGAACTATGGCCTTAGACTAAATTGCTCGTTATTTAAATAGGTAGGCTATCTTTTCTACATCAGTCTAAAAATGTTAACTTTCCTGTATTTAATGATTTCTGTTGAAGTCTGCCTCAATGTCCTACATCCTGACAGCAATGGGTTCTTCTGTTCTTGAATGACCTATAAGGTACCCTAGTTGTTATCAGGCTGAAATTGACATAATTAACAGGAGACACATCAAATGCAAATGAAAATTTCAATAACTGGCTACTGTGTGAAGGACACGTACCAACATACGTTAGTCCTTCTGATTAAAATATGAGCCACTTATTATTGGATACATTAATGCAGTTAAATCCAGAGTTAACTAACAATGTACAATGGGGCAATCAAAAATCCCCACACAACTGATGGTATTTTCCTTCTATTTCATGGTGTGAATTACCCCTCAATTGTGAGGGAAGGGAGAGAGATGAGGGAATGAGGACAGGAGGGCACACTGCGATTGGGGATAAAGGGGCCCACTCACATGCAGTGTTCCTGCACCCCATCCAGGCACACTCACAGGCGGAAGTAGGAAGGTTGTACCCACCCCCACCAATCTTGTGTCCAAATCTCTGCAGGATCCTCACCTTCCAACACTCTGACAATATGCCAGACCTGATATACCACATGATCCCCATATGGTACTCTTGGTTGCATAAGAAAGTGTCCCTTTATTAGCTGTTTTGCTGCAAATTGCATCATCCTCGTTAGTTTAATAAAAACACATCTGTCATTGCCGTCCATCCTCCTGGGCTCCTTGTTCCATGTTAGAGATGGTTCATGCGAGCTCTGTACACTTGCAGTTTTGTCCATGTCCGTTGTCTTTGTAGCCTACAAGTACATCCATCTATTTGAGTAGACCTGAATATGCATGAATATTTACAGCAGAAAAAAATACTACTTCTGAAATAAAATGACTATTTTCATTAAGGGAACAATTTATCAGTCATGATCAGGTAACACAGAGTGTGGTCTGCTTTGCACCAAGCGTGTAGATAAACTGGGTCCCTTTCGGTGAGTAGCTGTTCTGCCATGTGGCATTCTCGTGCCAGGGAGTTAGTCCTAGACTAGGGTTCATTGTATTTTAGTTTTTTCAGAGACTACTTCCCTCATTGTAAATATAGACCAATTTCAGTCAATGGCTAATATCCTGGAAACCTCTCATGGCTAACCTTAACATAGTTACACACAACAAATGTATTATACACAAGAAAAAATAGTGTCTACATTGTCATTAAAACCCTCAAGTTTAACTTTGCTTCTCTTTGCAGTGATCTGTGGTGTCGTTGCCATGTTCTAGTACTTTCATGTGTTTGTCCCATGATTTGCATTTCATCTGGATTAAAGAGGAACTTTCACATGTTTGCTTTAATCCATGTAGATTACCGATTCAAACTGTGCTGTGTTTTGGTTTTTTAAAAAAACGCAATAGAAAATAAGTTTGAGGGTTTACCTTTTCCCTCTTGACGTATTCTCATTCTGATCGGCGCAATTTGTGCCGATGAGAATACATAACAGATCCTCCTCCCCGCTGATCTGTCAGTAAGCTGGAGAACTCTCATTGGTAGAGATCGATATCTAGCCAATGAGAGTACTCCAACTTACTGACAGACCAGCGGGGAGGAGGATCTCCTGTATTCTCATCGGCAAGATGGTGCTGATCAGAATGAGGAGAAGAGGGATAAAGTTAAGCCTCAAACTTAATTTCACTGTCGTCCAATACAGGTCACTGGTACTCTGGGAGGCGATCCGCCCCTTTAATAGGCAGGAACAATTATTCAAATGTGTGCAGGGGGCGGAGCCTCCCCTCCTACTTAAGCTGCCTTCAGGCCAGAGCCACTAGATTGATTTGTTCCTGTGTGCTGTGAACACCAGGTGGAGAACATACATGCATTCAACTTAGTATTTTATTATTTTTATTCAAATATGGAATACCACCATTAGGAGGGTGACCATGGCTGTGAATTGCCCTCTCTAAAGTGGCTAGTGCAGCTTCCAGGGATTTTCTGTGGACCTTATGCCCTGAAGAGGGAACAGCTTGAGTCAAGCAGCTTCCCTGCTGAGGAATTTACCTCTAGTCTATTCCTACTTCAACATGGTCACCTGAAGACAGAAGTCCTGCAGAAAGGTGAGCCACCCCTTGAGTGCTGAAGGTCCACTTGTCCCCACAGTGTCCCTTTGATGGGCTTGTATTTGGGAGTTTGCTTTGCACTCCAGCACTCATAGGGTGTTTTTATTTGCATTTCTCATATTTATGCAAGTTCTGTGGTATTCTCTGGGTTTTGGAGCTTTGGGTATAGTTTTACTTATGTTTCTCATGTGTTTGATAACTGTTTGGAACTTTGTATGTTTCAGTGGGATTTTATTAAAATTTAGTGTTCCGCGCCTTTAAGCGCGCCTTTTCCCGCATAGACGCCATTGCTCCTTTACTCTCTATGAGATTACACAGTGTGGGACATATCTCTGGAACCGCTTGTCACAGCAACTTCAGAGATGGCTCATTTTATTTCTATGCTCCTGCTCTATCATCCGGTGTCTGTTTTCGGGGTGTGGGGAGTTCAAGGGGGCTTCGGGCACTGTTTGGGGTACTTCTGAGAGAAAACTACATTTCCCATGAGCGCCCGTTTCGCGCTCGTTTCTGATTGGCTGACCTGACGGCAGCCATTTTGTGGTGTTATTTCTCAGCGAGTATACTACGCAGGGACCGAGCCTTCTCTCCTCTCAGCAGATTAACCCTTAGCTGGCCAGATAAGTCCGATTTTAGGCATTTCTGGGGTGAAACTTTAATCTTTCACACTTTTACTGGGTGATATTTGTTAAGTGGTGTATATTGACGCTGTGAGCATGTCTACTCCACTGGAGCCAGGGGCTAGACCTAAGACTAAGGAGGCTTGGGGTATCTGTTCCCCCCATTGCGCTTTGCTCCTCTTGTCACTCTGGGCTGCCTAGAGATTGTTCTGGTAATTTATGCCCTAAATGCACTGATTGTCATGATAGCAACCCTGGGCTTCCCAGCCATGCTATTGAGCCAACATGGGTGAAAGAGTTTAAAGCTGCCACTAGGGATCTCAGATCTACTCTCCAACTCTTTCCCTCTCAGGTACAGGGGGCTCTCCAGGTTTGGCAGACCCCCTCTACAATCAGGACTTCCCTGCCTAAGCCACAGGGGACTCCTGATGTGTCTGATTCTTCTGAAGAAGAACTATTACAGGATTCTGATGCTGAGGAAGGCACTGTTATTGAGTCTAACAGGTCCATTGAGGACCCTTATGAATGTGACCCTGAAGTTTCTGCTGAGGGTTTGATTAGAGCTGTGTTAACTACGCTCAACCTTCCTCTGACTCAGGAATCTACTCATGATCCAACTGACGTTTTCCAAAAACCATCTAAGGCGGTTGTATGTTTTCCAACTAACCCTACTCTTGCCCGTCTAGTCTCTGAGGCGTGGAAGAATCCTGACAAATCCTCCTCCGTGTCCAAAAAGTTTGCTAAACTTTACCCTTTTCCTGAGACTGAACTGGCAAAATGGGTTCATCCTCCTAAAGTGGATGCTCCTGTTTCCAGGCTATCCAAATCTACTGCTTTAGCTGTCTCTGATGCCTCTGCCCTGCAGGATTGGACGGACAGAAAGCTAGAACTTTCTCTTAAATCTATTTTTGCCTCCATTGGCACTGCCATGCGTCCAACCTTTGCAGTGGCGTGGGTTAATAGAGCTATTGCGGCCTGGACTGAACGACTGACTGAAGCAGTCCGCCAGGATGCACCGGTATCTGAGCAGTTGCAGCTCCTTGCTAATATTACTGAAGCACAGAATTATGTTGCTGATGCTGCCTTTGATGCTGTGCGCATGATGGCGAGGGCCTCCACTTCATCTGTGGTGGCTAGACGTGCCCTTTGGCTGAAAATTTGGTCTGCTGATACAGCCTCTAAGAAAGCCTTGCTTTCCTTGCCCTTTCAGGGGAACTTGCTCTTTGGTTCTGAACTCAAAGAGATGATCAGCGAGGCTACTGGCGGTAAAAGTACACTCTACCCTCAGTCTTCAAGAAAAAGTTTCCAGCCAAAAGCAATCGGTCCTTTCGTTCCTTTCAGACTGAGACACGCTCCACGTCCCAGACGGGGTCGTCCTCTACGCGTCCCTCCTCCAAGCCCAAACAGTCCTGGAAGCCCAAAGTTGCCCCCAAGGCCAAGACCTCCAAGACTGCTTCGGCATGACTCACCGAACCCGGGTCCGCATCCGGCAGTAGGTGGTCGTCTCCGCATCTTTCGCCGGACTTGGGAGGAGTCAGTGACGGACCCATGGGTTATTCAGGTAGTGTCAGAGGGATACAGGATCCCTTTCTCTTCCCTTCCTCCTTTTCGGTTCCATTTTACTCGTCCTTCTCAGGAACCTACAAAAAGGCGTCTGTTCGACGACGCTATTCAGGATCTTTTGGACTAAGAGGTCCTGGAATTGAATCCTCCAGAGGACACAAGTTCAGGATTCTATTCCAACCTGTTCGTAGTGGCCAAAAAGGACGGAGGTGCTCGTCCTATCTTGGATCTCAAGGATCTCAATTCCTATGTTGTGAGTTCCCACTTCCGCGAGGAATCCCTGCGCTCTGTGATTGCCACAATGTCTCCAGGGGAGTTCCTTGCCTCCCTGGACCTTCAGGATGCTTATCTTCACATCCCTATTCATCCAGAGAGCAGACGTTATCTCAGGATTGCCTGCCACAGGGGACACTTTCAGTTTTCAGCTCTTCCCTTTGGACTGACTTCGGCCCCTCTGGTCTTTCAGAGGGTATTGGGTTCATTGATAGCTGTGCTTCATCGAGAAGGTGTCAGAGTGACCCCCTACATGGACGATCTCCTCCTGAAAGCCTCCTCAGCGGAGCTTCTCCACCAGCAACTGCAACTGTGTATACACACTCTGAACCGTCACGGCTGGATCTTGAATCTGGACAAGTCAGACTTGGTCCCATCTCAGAGGCTCCTTTTCCTGGGTCTCCTGTTCGACACTCGGCAATGCATGGTGTTTCTGCCAGAGGAAGTGGCTCATCAGATAGCCGTCCGAGTAGCCGGGATCCTAGAACTGGACAGAGTTCCGGTACCGAAGTTGACGTCTCTGGTGGGGAAGTTCATTTCCACGATCGAAGCGGTGCCATTTGCCATGGCCCACACCAGGGAACTTCAGAGGTTTGTGATCCAGACGTGCAAGAATCATCCAGATCATCAGCATCTGTCAGTCTCTCTGCCTCCTCATGTCGAATCGAGTCTGCACTGGTGGTTGGATCTCTCTCACCTCCTGAAAGGGAGATCCTTCCGAGTTCCCTATTGGACCACGCTCACAACGGATGCCAGCCTCCTGGGTTGGGGTGCTGTGTTGGGTCGTTTCAGTGCTCAGGGGAAATGGGGACTGGAGGAATCTCTTCTCTCCATCAATGTTCTGGAACTGCGTGCCATCCGGCTTGCCCTGAGACACTGGGAATCTCAGCTGGAAGGTTGCCCAGTCAGAGTGGAGTCCGACAACGCCACCGCAGTGGCCTACATCAACAGGCAAGGCGGCACAAGAAGTTGCACCGCCTGGTTGGAGGTCAAACATATTTTATCTTGGGCAGAAGATCACGTGCCTGTCATTTCAGCGGTTCACATTCCAGGCGTAGACAACGTCATGGCAGACTTTCTCAGTCATCACACAGTCGACAGCGGAGAGTGGGCTCTTCATCCAGAGGTGTTTCACCTACTCACCCAGAGATGGGGGGTACCTGCAGTGGACCTGATGGCTACCAGACACAACAGGAAGGTGCAGGCGTTTTGCTCCCGGTGGAGGGACCCTCTTGCTCTAGCAGTGGATGCCTTGTCAATCCCTTGGGATTTTCCTCTGGCTTACATTCTCCTCTTCCTCTATTGCTCAGTCATCCAGAAGTTGAAACTTGAGCGCTGTCCTGTCATCCTGATCGCTCCAAACTGGCCTCGCCAGTCCTGGTATCCGGAATTGATGGCCATGTCCGTGGCGGAACCGTTTCCACTTCCTGCCCGTCCGGATCTGCTTCTTCAGGGATATCTGTGGAAGGAGGATGTTCAGAATCTCCATTTAATGGCATGGCGGTTGAATCCTCAATTCTAGAGAAGAAAGGGTTTTCTCCTTCAGTGGTGTCGACGATGCTTAGAGCTCGCAAGCCTGTGTCCTCCAAGATCTATCATCGTATCTGGGCCACCTTTGTGGCTTGGTGTACTGATCGGAAGATGTCTCTAGATTTTCATCTTCCCACTGTCCTGGCCTTTCTACAGGACGGTGTTGAGAAAGGGCTCAGTCTGAGTTCCCTCAAAGTTCAGACTTCTGCTTTGTCCGTATTTTTCCAGGAACGGATTGCTATCCTTCCTGATGTCAAAGTTTTCTTCCAAGGCGTGACTCCTGTTCGGCCTGCCTTCAAGAGTCCTGCTCCCCAGTGGGACCTCAATTTGGTGCTGGGAGTTCTCCAGCATCCCCCGTTTGAATCCTTGGCTTCCATTCCTTTACGTCTCTTGACTTGGAAAATGGCCTATATATTGGCTATTGTTTCAGTACGCTGGGTAGCGGAGTTACAAGCTCTGTCTTGTAAACCTCCTTACCTGGTGTTCCACAAGGATAAGGCTGTGCTTCGCACTACCAAGGAATTCTTACCCAAGGTTGTGTCCGAGTTTCACATCAATCAGGAGATTGCGGTTCCCTCTTTCTGCCCTAATCCTTCATCTGACAAGGAACGAGATCTCCATTTGTTGGATGTGGTGCGTTGCCTCAAGTTTTATGTTCATCTCACCGAGTCTATCAGGAAGTCTGACGCTCTATTCGTCATTCCTGAGGGGCCTAGGGCAGGGAGACCGGCTTCCAAAGTTACCATTGCCTCTTGGATTAAGGCTACTATTCGTGAAGCCTATAAGTTGCGGAATAAGCATGTTCCCTTCCGGGTGACTGCCCATTCCACCAGATCTATTGGGGCCTCTTGGGCCTACAAGAATCAGGCATCTGCTGATCAACTGTGCAGAGCGGCCACTTGGTCCTCTGTGCACACATTTTCAAAGCGCTATCGAGTTGATGTACTGGCCTCGGCTGATGCCAGTTTTGGGAGGAAGATCCTGGAGGCAGTTTTGCCTGTTTAGGACTTCTACTCTGTGGTTCTTAGTGCTTCCTTACTGTTGAGCCCGGTTGGCTCTAGTTCAGTGTGCTCTGTTAGTTCAGGGGTTGTTTCCCCCTGGTTGGTGTCCGTTGACACTTATATTAATGGGCTATGCGATTAACTGGTTCATAGCAGTTCTAGTGACTTGGGCCTTGCGCCTGGTCCTTGTCTTACTTCCCGCCTCTGGGTCAGCTCAATGTTTGTACATCCCAGAGTACCAGTGACCTGTATTGGACGACAGTGAAAATAGGATTTTAGTCTTACCTGTTAAATCCTTTTCACTTAGTCCATACAGGTCACTGGTCTCCCACCCTGTCAAGGGACCATGCTTGGCTTTCCTGTGGCATTCAGTGGGAGACCTTCGGGGCATGCTCACAGGAGTCTTCCTTCTTGCTTACCTATGGTCAGTTTTAGTGTCTCAAATCAATCTAGTGGCTCTGGCCTGAAGGCATCTTAAGTTGGAGGGGAGGCTCCGCCCCCTACACACATTTGAATAATTGTTCCTGCCTATTAAAGGGGTGGATCGCCTCCCAGAGTACCAGTGACCTGTATGGACTAAGTGAAAAGGATTTAACAGGTAAGACTAAAATCCTATTTTCTATTGCGTTTTTTTTTTTAAAACCGAAACCCAGCACAGCTTGAATCGGCAATGTAAGTGGATTAAAGCAAACATGTGTTTAAGTGAAAGTTCCGCTTTAAAACCATGAAATTCCTTGATGTTGTACAGTCAGTAACGTACTAGTTCCTTTTTTTCTCTGTCGCCCAATATAGCTTACAGGTACCATGGGGAGGCGACAGCTCCTCCCAGTAGGCTGGAACAATTCTTCAAGAGGTGCAGGGTGGAGTCTCCCCCTCTTCCATACACGTTACCTAGCCACTCCCCTCTTTCAAATAAGGTTTGTTCCATCACCTAGTAGGAAGGCTGAGAACAGTTCTGCTTAGTTTTTATTTATTTTATTATTTTCTCTTAGATATGGTGTGTCAAAATTCCCCCATTAGGCGGATTACCATTACTTGCTTCCCATAGAGGATTGCCCAGTTATCAGGTGCTGGTGTGGAATGTTAGTTAAAAATGTTTGTATTTTTTGGTTTACTGTGCCTTTAAGGCCTGTTTCCACCCACCTGCACTTGCTCCATTGACTTCTATGGGACAGACTGCTTTTGGACATACCTCTGCAGCCGTTTCACTTACAGAGTTGAGACAGGGCTCATTCTTCTGGTCTCCCCTTGCCCTATGATCCGGTTCACATCAAAAGTGCCTTTGTGGCCCCTGAGAGCCCGCAAATTCAGGTTCTGCTGTTGCTAGGCAACAAAAAAAAAGGAGACAGCAGTTCCTTGATCACTTTGCTGAGTATCCTACACAGCGGCAGTATCTCCTTGCTCTCCAAGGCTTGCTCTCTGTTAGGCTTGAGGCCAAGGCCTCTGCCTTCTCTGTTGCTGCCAGGCTCATGTTGTAGCTCAAGATTTGGACTGCTGACCTGGTATCTAAGAAATCATTGGTTTATCTTCCTTTTCAGGGCACATCTCCTTTTGGCCCTGAATTGAAGAACATCACTGGGGGCAAGAGCACCTTGCTACCTCAGTTCCTAAGAGCAATCCTCTGGCAAGGAAGCAACATATTTTTCGTTCACTCCATAACGAAACACAAAGGGTGATTCAGGTTGCGCCTCAGGCCATGCAGCAGTGGAGGTCCAAACACACCTCCATCAAATCCACCAAACCTGCTTCGGCATGAGTAGCTGTCACTAGGAGTCAGTGCACTTGTAGTCAAATGATCTGTGGAGGAGGAAACTCCATCCAAGCAACACTTAACCCCCGCCCATCAACAGAAGCACTCGTTTTAAAGGGATAGTAATACTTCGTTTTAACTTTATTTTATTTTGTGGCATTAAAAAAAACATGAAGAATGATATAAGTCTTATCTCTCAAACCTTTATGGTTTATGAGATATTCAAAAGCAAAGTTTTCCCCTCCCGCCCCTTTTACCTAGTGTAAGCAATCTCTTCTCAGATGTGGAATGCAGTCTATAGACCAGACAGATAACAGAAGGGGACAATTTTCTTTGTATGAAAACAATGAAAGCCCTTCCCCCCTTGACAAGTTTTTCAGCTTTTTCCCTTATCTTAATTGAAGATTGTCCCTCTCTGCAGTCTACCTGGGCACCTCCCTTCTGATCTGGTTGAACAGGTTGGGGGATACTTTGTTTGTGAATATCTCTTAAACCATAAAGGCTTGAGAGATAAGACTTATATCGGTCTTCATGATTTTTAATGCCTACAAAATAAAATAAAGATAAAACGAAGTTATCCCTTTAAGTGTCCTGCCTACACAGGAGTACAATGGACCTCTGTTGCTTTTTGCTTTGATTTTAGGTTTTGTTTTTTATTTATTTTCCTTTTTATTCCTTTGTGGGAGGAGTCATTCCCCCATATGGTTGGATCCTACTAAGACTCCTTTTTTCTTGCACACAGAGCTGATGAGGACTCAGAAAAGCGTATCTGCCAGGTGTGATGGCCTGACCTACTGGAAGGCCACTCTCCAGCCCCCCTTCAAAGGACACAAGTCCAGGGTTTGTGCGTCCCACTGTCCCTGTGTCTGACTGTCAGCTGACTACAAGGTCTGTCTTGTGGTCCACTGCTTCTGTTCATTATGTACTTATTTTCTTTACGTTCTTTTACTTTGATTACTTTGGGAGATTTCAGTGGGACTGAAGACCCTTAATTTTATTAGGTTGCGGCGCCTTTACATTTAGGTGCTTATGGCTGCCATGTGTTTGTGCAGCTACTTTCTACCTCTTCTCGGTGGCTGGACTGCCAGGCTGCCTTAATCATGAAGGGTCTGTCATATACATGAGAAAGACCCACTAGATTGGGGTTCACAGCCTTAATAGCCTCATAAGTGGCTGGAGAACCACCACAGTCTTTTCTTATTTTATACACATGAAGGCTCAGTTTTCTGGACTCCGAGGCAGGGGGAGGGGGTCCTTTTCTTTTCCTTCCTTTTTTCCATTTACAGTTCACCTGGGAGAGGCATCTTGCTACAAGCCCTCTCCTTAGGTGGTGGCCACATTATCTCTTTGGGGCTACTAACCTCCCTTAGTGACTCATTTTTTTTCCTTTGACTTTTTACTTTCTATGTGGGACATTTTTTTGTATATATATGTGGGGGGGGGGGTCAGGCATATCAGAGCCCAAAGGGGATGTGAGGTATCCCAGGATCACCAGAACAGTGTCAATTTCTTCTGCAGTGGTAAATTCTGTTCTGTCAGTCCAGTTTCCCTGAGGGTCACAAATGCCCCTTTTGTTATGGCCCCCATGCAGACCATCAAAATGGCACCTCTGTCTGATCAGGAGCCCGCATGGGCTTGTGCTCTGATCTCTTCTGTGGAAGGCTTCAAGGCCATCACCAGCCTGTTTTCGTCTATCCAATGCATTCTGGATAAATTAGATCAAGGGCCCCCTGGTTCCCTTCAAAAAGAGGGTCCAATTTGTTGCAAAGTGCAGTTTTATTGCTCCTAGGGATGATTCGCCCTAAGAAGAGTCTGAGGCAGGACGAGGATGTTGATGAAATGTCCCTCTCCCTGGAAGAGGAGGATCCTAGGGGCTTCCTGGAAGGTCTGATTCAAGCAGTGCTAGAAACCCTCCAGATTTGTGAGATTTGTGAGCATTCTATCCACTTTTCTATTGACATCCACTCTTTCTTTCACAGCACACCACACACTGTGGCTCAAGATCTGGTCAGCTGATTAGTATTCTGAGAAGTCTCTTATCTACTTAACATTAGTGGGCAAGCAGCTTTTTTGGCTCTGAATTGGATACATTTATTAGCCATAAGACTGGGACAAGAGTTCCCTATTGTCCAACCCCACACCTAAGTATCAGTTTTTCCATTGGATGTCTCTTGGCTTCTCCTGCTACTACACGCAAGAAACCAAGGCTCTTACTCCCCCTCATGGCTAGCCTGTTTTCACCCCAAGCGCAAATCGGTCTGCATGGCCAAGAACTATGCCCAGAGGCCCCCTGCTGTTAAGTCATGAGCATGATTTGTAGCGTGGTGGATTACCACAGGCGATAGGGGAACATCTGATACCGTTTTGAGACATATGGGCCATCACTGTGTTGGACCCATGGGTTTTCCAGGTTGTTTCTGAGGGTTATTGCATAGACTTCATGGACTTTCCTCTGCAATACTTTCTTATGTCAAGGATACCCCAAGATAAGTTGAGGATCCTTCAGTTCAAGGAGGCAGTTCAAGCCATGGTGGACATGGAGGTCTTGATTCCAGTTACCCATTAACAAAGGTTTTTGGGGTCCTAATCTAACTAGTTCATAGTTCCCAAAAAAGACGGATCTTGTCACCTCCCGCCTGACCTCAAATGTCTCAGTTATGTTCTACATAAGCAGACGTTCAAGCTTGCATCCCTGCATTAGGTCATTTCCACTGTGTGTTATTGTCCAGGTGATTATTTTGGCTTCTTTGGACATAACGTTTATGATCCTATTCATGTGAATCATCAAATTCTCCTCTTTGCCTTTCAGGATCGCCATTTCCAATTTTCAGCTCTTCCATTTGGTCTGCTGTTCACTTCATGGGTTTTTATTTTGATGTTGTCCAGTCATATCCAGTCACAGGGCAAATCTCCCTTACACCTTATCTTGGCTATCTTCTGCTGATGGTGCCTGCTGTTGAAATTCTGCTGCTACATCTTCAGACATATGTCTATTCTGGAGCACAATGGCTGGGCACTCAACTTCAAGAAGTTCTCCCTGGTCCAGTTTCGATTTCTTTGTTCCTACCAAGGGAAAATATTTAGACTTTGTTCATGTGTTTGTGTGTGTCTCTGGGCTGCTCGTTGGCATCTGTGCAGGACTTCATGAAGGTGCTTAAAGGGGAACTTTCACCCATGTACAAGTTTAGCTTATTTTAATCTAGAGATAAGCTTAACCCCTTCGCAACCACTGATGTGCCAGGACCTTCACGGCGGTCCGGAACTTAAGGACCTGGCACGTCATGGAGTTCAGGGCTCCCAGCGTGGCTGCGCTCCACTCCGAAGTCTCGAACCCCTTTAAGGGGTTAAACTGGTTGTTATTTTTGTTTAAAAAACCATGCTGTGGCGAAATCTACATTGTTAAAAACAAGCATGTGCCTTCCAGACAGTCTGCGGTTGCAGATCTGCACTGCTATCTGTCAGTCTTCTTCTGTTCCCTCCCCAAGCATGGTAACGTTCCAACCAGCTTACGTGGAGAATTCCTCCGTCATCGAAGGAGGCTGGAAAGTGACCGTAGTTGGGGAGGAACAGATGAACATTGACAGACTGCGGTATAAACCTGTAACCACAGTCTGTCCAGGAGTAAGGCACAGGCTCATTTTTAGCAATGTAGATTTCGCCACAGCATTTTTTTTTTTTTTTTTTATTTATTTTTTTTTAACAAAAATAATGATTTATGCTTTTTGCTAGATAAGGATTAAAATAAGCTAAACTTTTATAGTGGTGATAGTTTCCTTTTAAGATTTGGACTGCAGACTATTTTTTTTTTTTTTTTGGTCCTGAGGTAAAGCAGATCATCAGCATTGCTACTAGGAGCAAGAGCACCCTGTTACCTCAGATGTCCAAATGCCCTACCATGATAAGGAAACTGAATCCTTTTCATCCTCGCCAAACGGAGGTGCAAAGGCCACAAGCCTCACAGGCCTTTACCCAGCACCCCCTTCCAAGCCCAAGCAACAGTGGCAGTCCAAGTTTACAGCTGCCAAGCCGAAGTCTGGCAAGCCAAATTCCGACTCGCAGAATCATGGTCCGCATGCCCCTGTTGGCAGGCATCTTCACCAATTACATAGCTCGTGGGAAGACTCTATTGCAGACCAGTGGGTTTTGGGGCTAATTTTGGCAGGTTACAGAATAGGATTCAAGTCCCTTCCTCCTTTCAGATTTTTCCAGTCCAGGGTTCCCACAGGGCTGGAAAAGCTGCGGGTGTTCAAGGAAGTGGTTCAGTCTCTTCTGGACAAGAGTTCTTGTTCCAGTACCTCCTCAAAAGAGAGGTTCAGGTTTCTATACAAACTTGTTTGTGGTGTTAAAGAAGGAAGGTGGCTGCCATCCCATTCTTGACCTCAAGGACCTCAATTTCTATATGGACACTGCTCGCTTTAATATGGAGTCTTGCTCTCTGTCATTGCAGCTATGTGCCCAGGAGAATACCAAGCATCTCTGGACGCTTACTTGCTCATCCCTATTGACCTGGACAGTTAACGCTATTTATGTTTTTTCTTTGGCTTGGAGCACTACCAGATCACCGCCCCCTGCTCCTCAGGTGTTTACCAGAGTCCTTGAGGCCTTGACAGCATTCGTTTACACCCAGAGTATTCAGAAGACTCCTTATCTAGATGACCTTCTACTGAAGATTCTGTCACAGGAACTCCTGGCCCAATAGGTCCAGGACTGAGCCCAGATTCTGGGCCATCATATGTGGATCCTGAACATATCAAAATCATCCCCAGTTCCTTCCCAGGAACTGATATTCCTGGAGATGAGTTTCAGTGCCAGTCTGGGGAAAGTTTTCTTTCCAGAGGACAAGATTCTGAAGATGATGCAGGATGTGTCCCAAGCTCTGGAATGGCCCTCAGCTCCGGTCCGGGAGTACATGAGGGTTGTGGGCCATCTAGTGTTTATCACAGAAGCGGTGCCCTACTTTCAGGTGCATACCAGGGAACTCCAGAGACTTCTCTGTAATGGACCACAGTCCGTTACTGGAAACCATTGCTGGGCATGCAGACTTTCAGACCATTATTTCAGACTATGGGGAACTTTGAACATTTTATCAGCAGGCAGCTCTGTAAAAGAGACTAAAATCATAGTCTGGGCGGTTAGGGGTTAACTATCTGTGTTTGTGCCATGATACTTCAAAGTTGCTTGGGTATCACTGTCTGGTCCACCTACTAATCTCCTGTTATGTATCCACTATTGTCTGTGTGATGGGATTAGTCTGGGGTTCTGACTGCAGGTACAGTGGATATAAAAAGTCTACACACCTCTGTTAAAATGCCAGGTTCTTGTGATAGTAACAGGGCTTATAATTTGAAGTCCTTTGCTACTAGCCAGACCTGAAAAATTACTAGCCACTTCAAGCCAAAACATACCCACCAGAGTTGAATTTCCACTCGCCAGGGCTAAATTTTCACTCGCCATTGGCTAGTGGTGAGTGGAAATTTTGAGCCTTGATAGTAACATAGTAATTTAGGTTGAAAAAAGACTTGCGTCCATCTAGTTCAACCTTTTCCTATTCCTGTTTACCATCGTTGATCCAAAAGAAGGCAAAAAAAAAAAAAACCCTCAATTAGCAATTTAAAATTCTGCCTTGAATGGGGGGAAAAAAAATTCCTTCTTGATTCCAAATGGCAATTAGATTCCTCCCTGGATCAACAAGCCCCAACTAAATATTCATCCCAATACTAACGTACATAGCCCTCTATGTTATGCTCTTTTAAATAAGTATCCAGGCCCCTTTTAAAGGCATCTAATGTTTTCGATAGCACCAGCTCCTCAGGCAGTGAATTCCACACCTTTATTGTCCTTACTGTAAAGAAACCCTTCCGCTGTTGTAGATTAAATCTCCTTTCCTCAAGTCTAAGCGGGTGGCCTCTTGTCCTGTGTACTGTTCTGTTAATGAACAGGTCTTTGGAGAGCCCTTTGTATGGGCCCTGATGTTAAAGAATGAGACAAAGATAAATCATGTCAGAACTTTTTCCACCTTTAATGTGACTTATAACGCGAACAATTCAATTGCAAAACAAACTGAAATTGTTTAGGGGGAAAAATAAAAAACCTCACAATAACCTGGTTGCATAGGTGTGCACACCCTCTTATAAATGGGGATGTGGATTTATTCAGAATTAACCAATCACATTCAATCTCATGTTAAATAGAAGTCATCACACACCTGCCATCATTTAAAGTAACTCAGATTAATCACAAATAAAGTTCAGCCATTCTAGTAGGATTTTCCTGACATTTGCTTAGTTGTATCTCAGAGCAAAAGCCATGGTCCACAGAGAGCTTCCAAGGCATCAGAGGGATCTCATTGTTGAAAGATATCAGTCACGAGTAGGGTACAAAAAAATTTCCAGAGCATTAGATATACCATGGAACAAAGTGAAGACAGTCATCATCAAGTGGAGAAAATATGGCACAACAACGACCCAAAGCACACATCCAAATCCACAAAAGCATAGCTTCACCAGAAGAAGAATAACGTTTTGGAATGGCCCAGACATGAATCCAATTGAACATCTGTGAAGTGATCTGAGGAGGGCTGTGAACAGGCGATGTCCTAGCAATCTGACAGATTTGGAGCTCTTTTGCAAAGAAGAGTGGCCAAATATTGCCACTTCAAGATGTGCCATGCTAATAAACTCCTACCCAAAAAGACTGATTGCTGTAATAAAATCAAAAGTTTCTTCAACGAAGTATTGGTTTAAGGGTGTGCACACCTATGCAACCAGGTTATTGTGATTTTTTTTATTTTTCCCCCTCAACTATTTCAGTTTATTTTGCAACTGAATTGTTCACGTTATAGGTCACATTAAAGGTGGAAAAAGTTCTGACATGATTTATCTTTGTCTCATTTTTTAACATCACAAGAACCTGGCATTTTAACAGGGGTGTGTATACTTTTTATATCCACTGTAACACCTGTTTCCATTGTACTGTGTTGGTGATTATATGAATCAAACTGCCTGTCACAGCCTCTGTATTGTCCCTTTGTTCAGGTGTGTACAGTACCCCAGGGGATCCCATGGTATTGCAAGCCCATACACCAACAATCCTTTGTCTCACTGTTTACCCTTCCATTCCCACATTGTCTAATTCAATCATGTCTGGCCCCATTGTATTATGTCCACACCATCTGCTGTTGCCCACTGTATGGTATTATATTGTATTCCCTTTGCTACCTCCCCCAAAATAATGTGATAAATGTGTATAAAAGAGCTGAGTGTTCACTAATAAAGAGTTAGTCCTCTGGAACTAAGAAGGTGTACAGAGTCTTCATTCCTGAATGGTTTAAAGAGTCCACTTTGACTCTCATTCAGGAGCCGTATGTTCCAGTGTTCCAGCCAGTTATCCTGTTTCACCAGACAGGCTACCCATTTGTAGCCGCATCTAGGAGAGAGAGACCCAGAATGATGGTCTAAGTCAGCCAAGGACTTAGGCTTCCATTACATTCTCATCCAGACGTGGCACGGGAATCTGGATCTCCTGGATTGGCAGCTCTCCCTCACTCTGGAATAAGAAGGGATCTGCTATGGTGATTGCACAAGCACAACATGGACCATTTCTGCCGTTCACATTCCAGGGGTAGAAAATGTCCTGGCGTACTTCCTAAGTCTCCAACATGTGTATCCAGGATAGTGGGAACTCCTTCCAGAAGTGTTTTCCCTGACTGTGCAGAAGTGGGGTCTACCTCAGATAGATCTGATGGCCACGAGGAACAACAGGAAGGTTCCAATATTTTGCTCCCGCTGGGGGACCTGCTGGCCTTTGCCACAGAAGCAATGGCAATTTTGTGGTTCTTTCACCTCGCTTGCATCTTCCCTCCAATTATTCTCTTTCCCAGAGTACTCAGGAACATACGGATAGACGGTCCAGCGGTCATTCTGGTTGCTCTTTATTGGAACAAGAGTGAGTGGTTTGCAGAGCTGGGGTGTATTTCCATTGAGGATCAGTTTCCACTGACACCCAGACTGGACATCCTCCTTTAGGGTTACCCCTGGAAAGAGGACGTGGAGAAGCTGGCTGTGACAGCATGGCTTTTGAAGTTGCCATCCTGAGGAGAAAGGTGTTCTCCCCTGAAGTTGTCTCCACTATGATCCAGGCTAGGAAGCCTGTCTTCTCTAAGGCGTACCACAGGGTTTGGTCCATTTTTCATTCATGGTGTGTGGACAGGGATCTATCTTCACAGGAGTTTGTCCTCCTGGTGATACTATTCTTTTTGCAGGATGGTGTGAAGAAGGGAGTCAGCCTGGGTTTAGACTTCTGCTCTTGTGGTCTTTTTCCAGAGGCGTATTGCTATCTTGCCAGATATCAGGGTGTTCTTTCAGGGGGTCGCACATGCTTTCCCTGCCTACAAGGTTCCCGCACCACCATGGGACCTTAATTTGGTTCTGGGTGTCTTGCAGAGGCCTCCCTCTGAGTCCCTTACTACCATTCCCTTATGTCTTTTGATGTGAAAGATGGCCTTTCTTTTGGCTATGGTCTCTGTCTGCAGAGTTGCTGAGCTGCAGGCCTTGTCTTGCAAACCGCCTTTTGTGGTTTTTCACAGTGACAAGGCTGTTCTTCGAACCTTCCAGGAATTCCTTCCTAAGGTGGTCTCTGAGTTGCACATCAGGAGATTGCCTTCATTTTGTCCTCTCCCCAAGTCTGACAAGGTGAAGGATCTCCACTTGTTTGATGTGGTGCGCTGTCTCAAGTTTTATGTGCACCGTACAGAGTATTATCATAAGACTGATGCATTGTTTATCATCTCTGAGGGTCTTAGGGCAGGTCAGGCTGCTCCCAAGGTTACCATTGACTCTTTGATCAAGTCTACCATTCGTAGAGCATACAAACTCAGGAAGAAACCTGTTCCCTTCTGTGTTACAACACATTTCAACAGGTCTGTTGTGGCCTCAGCTGAACAGCTGTGCAACTCTGTGACTTAGTCCTACGTGCACACCTTTGCCAAGCACTGTCGTGTGGACGTTCTGGCTTTGACTGAAGCCATCTTCAGTAGGAAGCTCCTTCAAGCAATGCCGCATGTCTAGGACCTAATCTTTCCTGTGCCTTACTGTCGTTCAACTGTTTAAGCCCGATTGGTTTTTGTTCTTGTGTGCTGTGCTTAGTTTTTCAGTGTCCTTTTTGTTTGTGCTGTTCCTAGTTCTAGATAATACTAAAGAATTCTGGTATTATGGGGACCAGCACTCGGACCATTCTATTACTTCCTACCAATGGGAGCCTGCTGTTGGTTTATCCCATGGTACCTGTATTCCATATTGGACAAAAGAGAAAAGAGGATTTTAGTCTTACATAGTTAAATCCTTTTATTTTAGTCCGTATGGAATACAGGTGTCCCATCCAGAGAAAGGAGACCTTGCTTTGGCTCGCGTAGCTGGCCATGGGAGTCCTTCTTGGGTCATTTCCTCACAAAAGCTTACCTCTTCTCTCCCACTGTCCTATATATTGAGCTTGTCTCATAGCAAAACCGAAAGACGGGGTAAGCCTGAAGAAGGGTAGGGAAGGCTCCACCCTCAAGATCTTGTCGTTTTGAAATGTATCGCCTTCCAAGGAAGAAAGATTACCTCCCATGGTACCTGTATTCCATATGGGCTAAGAGAAAATGATTTAACAAGGTAAAACTAAAATCCTATTTTATATTGCACAGTACTAATTACATTAAGGGTTGAACTCGAAATTGACTCATCATGAAGTTTCCCACATTGGGCTCATCACTTCTCTGGCCCTCGTGTTACTACTACCATGGGCTCCTTAGCCCATTAGGGAGAAGTGAAAGCAGCATAGAAGTGATGAGCTGAGAGTGGCTGAAGTAACACAAGATCGGATCTGTCTGTGGAAGCTGTACACAGGGTTCTCAGTGCAAGGCAGAGACTCTCTGCACACCACACTGAATGTTCACAGGACTGACAGGGAAGAGGTGGCCTTCCCAAAGATGGCAACCAGAGAAAAGATGATATCCACACACAGAGTTTTAGTTTAAGCTCTACGGAGCAATTTTATTAATCACCGTATGCACAAAGTCTCTGACAATTTTCCATTCTTCAGGTGCACCTGACGAAGGGAAAATTCCCCGAAACGTTGTGCATACGGTGATTACTAAAATTGCTCCGTAGTGCTTAAACTAAAACTCTGTGTGCGGATATAATCTTTTCTCTACAAACACTTGTCTGGCGCTCGAATAGTTGTAGACCACACAAAATGATATTCAGCCTTGACAGAGGAACACAGGCTACAAATATATATTAAAACATATTTTAATATCACAATGCGCATATAATATTTAGTCTGTACAAAGACAAACAAGCATTATATATCCGTAATCCCATACAAAACAAAAAAAGGAAAATATAAAATATCTTAAAAAAAAAAAAAATCAAATAAACAACATGTCAAACAAATGATAATCCTTCAATAACTCTCACCACCTAAAAATGACGGGATATAACCAAAGTGCACTACAGTCACAAACAAGACTGGGATGCCCCAATACAATCCCCCTGTATACTGTTAAAATGTAACCAGTGGACAAAACTATCTCATCCCTTGGCAACAACATATATACTGTGACAGACAGAATGCATAACTTCCTCCAAAACTACCTTATCCTACACTAAATATTCCCCATAAAAAGCTAAACTTTCCCTAACTATATACCGGTATATAAAAAACATAAAAAAAAAAAAAAAACACACCAATTAAGGCACGGAGCAATGTGTCCAAATATCCACTGCAACAAATCTTGTAAATATATAGAGACATGTACAGACAGACACATATATACAGACACATGCCCACACTCATATATAGAGACATGTACACACAGACATGCATATACAGACACATGCCCACACTCATATATAGAGACATGTACACACAGACATGCATATACAGACACACGCCCACACTCATATATAGAGACATGTACACACAGACACACACATATACAGACACATGCCCACACTCATATATAGAGACATGTACACACAGACACACACATATACAGACACATGCCCACACTTATATATAGAGACATGTACACACAGACACACATATACAGACACATGCCCACACTCATATATAGAGACATGTACACACAGACACGCATATACAGAGACACGCCCACACTCATATATAGAGACATGTACACACAGACACGCATATACAGAGACACGCCCACACTCATATATAGAGACATGTACAGACACATATATACAGACACATGCCCACACTCATATATAGAGACATGTACACACAGACATGCATATACAGACACATGCCCACACTCATATATAGAGACATGTACACACATATACAGAGACACACCCACACTCATATATAGAGACATGTACAGACACATATATACAGAGACACGCCCACACTCATATATAGAGACATGTACACACAGACATGCATATCAGACACATGCCCACACTCATATATAGAGACATGTACACACATATACAGAGACACACCCACACTCATATATAGAGACATGTACACACAGACACACATATACAGAGACACGCCCACACTTATATATAGAGACATGTACACACAGACACGCATATACAGACACATGCCCACACTTATATATAGAGACATGTACACACAGACACGCATATACAGACACATGCCCACACTCATATATAGAGACATGTACACACAGACACACATATACAGAGACACGCCCACACTCATATATAGAGACATGTACACACAGACACGCATATACAGACACATGCCCACACTCATATATAGAGACATGTACACACAGACACACACATATACAGACATATGCCCACACTCATATATAGAGACATGTACACACAGACACGCATATACAGACACATGCCCACACTCATATATAGAGACATGTACACACAGACACACAAATATACAGACACATGCCCACACTCATATATAGAGACATGTACACACAGACATGCATATACAGACACATGCCCACACTCATATATAGAGACATGTACACACAGACACACATATACAGACACATGCCCACACTCATATATAGAGACATGTACACACAGACACACACATATACAGACACATGCCCACACTCATATATAGAGACATGTACACACAGACACGCATATACAGAGACACGCCCACACTCATATCTAGAGACATGTACACACAGACACACATATACAGACACATGCCCACACTCATATATAGAGACATGTACACACAGACACACACATATACAGACACATGCCCACACTCATATATAGAGACATGTACACACAGACACGCATATACAGAGACACGCCCACACTCATATCTAGAGACATGTACACACAGACACACATATACAGACACATGCCCACACTCATATATAGAGACATGTACACACTGACACGCATATACAGACACGCCCACACTCATATATAGAGACATGTACACACAGACACGCATATACAGACACATGCCCACACTTATATATAGAGACATGTACACACAGACACACATATACAGAGACACGCCCACACTCATATATAGAGACATGTACACACAGACACGCATATACAGAGACACGCCCACACTCATATATAGAGACATGTACACACAGACACGCATATACAGAGACACACCCACACATATATATAGAGACATGTACACACAGACACACATATACAGACACATGCCCACACTTATATATAAAGACATGTACACACAGACACACATATACAGACACATGCCCACACTCATATATAGAGACATGTACACACAGACACGCATATACAGAGACACGCCCACACTCATATATAGAGACATGTACACACAGACACGCATATACAGACACATGCCCACACTCATATATAGAGACATGTACACACAGACACACATATACAGACACATGCCCACACTCATATATAGAGACATGTACACACAGACACGCATATACAGAGACACGCCCACACTCATATATAGAGACATGTACACACAGACACACATATACAGACACATGCCCACACTTATATATAGAGACATGTACACACAGACACGCATATACAGAGACACGCCCACACTTATATATAGAGACATGTACACACAGACACACATATACAGACACATGCCCACACTCATATATAGAGACATGTACACACAGACACGCATATACAGACACATGCCCACACTTATATATAGAGACATGTACACACAGACACGCATATACAGACACATGCCCACACTTATATATAGAGACATGTACACACAGACACGCATATACAGACACATGCCCACACTCATATATAGAGACATGTACACACAGACACACATATACAGACACATGCCCACACTTATATATAGAGACATGTACACACAGACACACATATACAGAGACACGCCCACACTCATATATAGAGACATGTACACACAGACACATATATACAGAGACACACCCACACTCATATATAGAGACATGTACACACTGACACACATATACAGAGACACGCCCACACTCATATATAGAGACATGTACACACAGACACGCATATACAGAGACACGCCCACACTCATATATAGAGACATGTACACACAGACACATATATACAGAGACACACCCACACTCATATATAGAGACATGTACACACTGACACACATATACAGACACATGCCCACACTTATATATAGAGACGTACACACAGACACACATATACAGACACATGCCCACACTCATATATAGAGACATGTACACACAGACACGCATATACAGAGACACGCCCACACTCATATATAGAGACATGTACACACACACACATATACAGACACATGCCCACACTTATATATAGAGACATGTACACACAGACACACATATACAGAGACACGCCCACACTCATATATAGAGACATGTACACACAGACACGCATATACAGAGACACGCCCACACTCATATATAGAGACATGTACACACAGACACACATATACAGACACATGCCCACACTCATATATAGAGACATGTACACACAGACACACATATACAGAGACACGCCCACACTCATATATAGAGACATGTACACACAGACACACATATACAGACATATGCCCACACTCATATATAGAGACATGTACAGACAGACACACATATACAGAGACACGCCCACACTCATATATAGAGACATGTACACACAGACACGCATATACAGACACTTGCCCACACTTATATATACAGACATGTACACACAGACACGCATATACAGAGACACGCCCACACTCATATATAGAGACATGTACACACAGACACACATATACAGAGACACTCCCACACTTATATATAGAGACATGTACACACAGACACACATATACAGAGACACACCCACACTTATATATAGAGACATGTACACACAGACACACATATACAGACACACGCCCACACTTATATATAGAGACATGTACACACAGACACACATATACAGACACATGCCCACACTTATATATAGAGACATGTACACACAGACACACATATACAGACACATGCCCACACTTATATATAGAGACATGTACACACAGACACGCATATACAGACACATGCCCACACTTATATATAGAGACATGTACACACAGACACGCATATACAGACACATGCCCACACTCATATATAGAGACATGTACACACAGACACGCATATACAGAGACACGCCCACACTCATATATAGAGACATGTACACACAGACACGCATATACAGAGACACGCCCACACTCATATATAGAGACATGTACACACTGACACACATATACAGACACATGCCCACACTTATATATAGAGACGTACACACAGACACACATATACAGACACATGCCCACACTCATATATAGAGACATGTACACACAGACACACATATACAGACACATGCCCACACTTATATATAGAGACATGTACACACAGACACACATATACAGAGACACGCCCACACTCATATATAGAGACATGTACACACAGACACACATATACAGACACATGCCCACACTTATATATAGAGACATGTACACACAGACACACATATACAGAGACACGCCCACACTCATATATAGAGACATGTACACACAGACACGCATATACAGAGACACGCCCACACTCATATATAGAGACATGTACACACAGACACACATATACAGACACATGCCCACACTCATATATAGAGACATGTACACACAGACACACATATACAGAGACACGCCCACACTCATATATAGAGACATGTACACACAGACACACATATACAGACATATGCCCACACTCATATATAGAGACATGTACAGACAGACACACATATACAGAGACACGCCCACACTCATATATAGAGACATGTACACACAGACACGCATATACAGACACTTGCCCACACTTATATATACAGACATGTACACACAGACACGCATATACAGAGACACGCCCACACTCATATATAGAGACATGTACACACAGACACACATATACAGAGACACTCCCACACTTATATATAGAGACATGTACACACAGACACACATATACAGAGACACACCCACACTTATATATAGAGACATGTACACACAGACACACA
Source organism: Rhinophrynus dorsalis (assembly GCA_037306005.1). Classification (NCBI taxonomy): domain Eukaryota; kingdom Metazoa; phylum Chordata; class Amphibia; order Anura; family Rhinophrynidae; genus Rhinophrynus; species Rhinophrynus dorsalis. Next base: position 133,013,206 of record CM074728.1, read on the forward strand.
TATACAGAGACACACCCACACTTATATATAGAGACATGTACACACAGACACACATATACAGACACATGCCCACACTTATATATAGAGACATGTACACACAGACACACATATACAGACACATGCCCACACTTATATATAGAGACATGTACACACAGACACACATATACAGACACATGCCCACACTTATATATAGAGACATGTACACACAGACACGCATATACAGACACATGCCCACACTTATATATAGAGACATGTACACACAGACACGCATATACAGACACATGCCCACACTCATATATAGAGACATGTACACACAGACACGCATATACAGAGACACGCCCACACTCATATATAGAGACATGTACACACAGACACACATATACAGACACATGCCCACACTTATATATAGAGACATGTACACACAGACACGCATATACAGAGACACACCCACACTCATATATAGAGACATGTACACACAGACACGCATATACAGACACTTGCCCACACTTATATATAGAGACATGTACACACAGACACGCATATACAGACACTTGCCCACACTTATATATAGAGACATGTACACACAGACACGCATATACAGACACTTGCCCACACTTATATATAGAGACATGTACACACAGACACACATATACAGACACATGCCCACACTTATATATAGAGACATGTACACACAGACACACATATACAGAGACACTCCCACACTTATATATAGAGACATGTACACACAGACACACATATACAGACACATGCCCACACTTATATATAGAGACATGTACACACAGACACGCATATACAGACACATGCCCACACTCATATATAGAGACATGTACACACAGACACGCATATACAGAGACACGCCCACACTCATATATAGAGACATGTACACAAAGACACACATATACAGAGACACGCCCACACTTATATATAGAGACATGTACACACAGACACGCATATACAGAGACACACCCACACTCATATATAGAGACATGTACACACAGACACGCATATACAGACACTTGCCCACACTCATATATAGAGACATGTACACACAGACACGCATATACAGAGACACGCCCACACTCATATATAGAGACATGTACACACAGACACGCATATACAGAGACACGCCCACACTCATATATAGAGACATGTACACACAGACACACATATACAGACACACGCCCACACTCATATATAGAGACATGTACACACAGACACGCATATACAGAGACACGCCCACACTTATATATAGAGACATGTACACACAGACACACATATACAGACACACGCCCACACTCATATATAGAGACATGTACACACAGACACGCATATACAGACACGCATATACAGACACATGCCCACACTCATATATAGAGACATGTACACACAGACACGCATATACAGACACATGCCCACACTCATATATAGAGACATGTACACACAGACACGCATATACAGAGACACGCCCACACTCATATATAGAGACATGTACACACAGACACGCATATACAGAGACACGCCCACACTCATATATAGAGACATGTACACACAGACACGCATATACAGAGACACGCCCACACTCATATATAGAGACATGTACACACAGACACGCATATACAGAGACACGCCCACACTCATATATAGAGACATGTACACACAGACACACATATACAGACACATGCCCACACTCATATATAGAGACATGTACACACAGACAAGCATATACAGAGACACGCCCACACTCATATATAGAGACATGTACACACAGACACACATATACAGACACATGCCCACACTTATATATAGAGACATGTACACACAGACACGCATATACAGAGACACACCCACACTCATATATAGAGACGTACACACAGACACACATATACAGACACACGCCCACACTTATATATAGAGACATGTACACACAGACGCACATATACAGAGACACACCCACACTTATATATAGAGACATGTACACACAGACACACATATACAGACACACGCCCACACTCATATATAGAGACATGTACACACAGACGCACATATACAGACACATGCCCACACTTGTATATAGAGACATGTACACACAGACACACATATACAGACACATGCCCACACTTATATATAGAGACATGTACACACAGACACGCATATACAGAGACACGCCCACACTTATATATAGAGACATGTACACACAGACACACATATACAGACACATGCCCACACTTATATACAGAGACATGTACACACAGACACACATATACAGACACATGCCCACACTCATATATAGAGACATGTACACACAGACACGCATATACAGAGACACACCCACACTCATATATAGAGACATGTACACACAGACACACATATACAGACACATGCCCACACTTATATATAGAGACATGTACACACAGACACACATATACAGACACACGCCCACACTCATATATAGAGACATGTACACACAGACGCACATATACAGAGACACGCCCACACTCATATATAGAGACATGTACACACAGACACACATATACAGACACACGCCCACACTCATATATAGAGACATGTACACACAGACGCGCATATACAGAGACACGCCCACACTCATATATAGAGACATGTACACACAGACACGCATATACAGAGACACGCCCACACTCCTATATAGAGACATGTACACACAGACACACATATACAGACACATGCCCACACTCATATATAGAGACATGTACAGACAGAAACATATATACAGAGACACGCCCACACTCATATATAGAGACATGTACAGACGCGCATATACAGACACATGCCCACACTCATATATAGAGACATGTACACACAGACACGCATATACAGAGACACGCCCACACTCATATATAGAGACATGTAGACACAGACGCACATATACAGAGACACGCCCACACTCATATATAGAGACATGTACACACAGACACGCATATACAGAGACACGCCCACACTCATATATAGAGACATGTACACACAGACACACATATACAGAGACACGCCCACACTCATATATAGAGACATGTACACACAGACACGCATATACAGAGACACGCCCACACTCCTATATAGAGACATGTACACACAGACACGCATATACAGAGACACGCCCACACTCATATATAGAGACATGTACACACAGACACATATATACAGAGACACGCCCACACATATATAGAGACATGTACACACAGACACACATATACAGACACATGCCCACACTCATATATAGAGACATGTACACACAGACACACATATACAGAGACACACCCACACTCATATATAGAGACATGTACACACAGACACGCATATACAGAGACACGCCCACACTCATATATAGAGACATGTACACACAGACACGCATATACAGACACGTGCACACAGACACTCATATACAGAGACATGTACAGAAACGCATATACAGAGATGCCCACACAGACACGCATATATAGAGATGCCCACACAGACACTCATATATAGAGACATGTACACACAGGCACGCATATACAGACACACCCACACTCATATATAGAGACATGTACACACAGACACGCATATACAGACACATGCCCACACTTATATATAGAGACATGTACACACAGACACGCATATACAGAGACAGACCAGCACTCATATATAGAGACATGTACACACAGACATGCATATACAGAGACACGCCCACAAAGACACTCATATACAGAGACATATACAGACGCGCATATACAGAGACACACCCACACTCATATACAGAGACATGTACAGACGCGCATATACAGAGACACACCCACACTCATATACAGAGACATGTACACACAGACACACATATACAGACACACGCCCACACTCATATATAGAGACATGTACACACAGAGACGCATATACGAGACACGCCCACACTCATATATAGAGACATGTACACACAGACACACATATACAGACACATGCCCACACTCATATATAGAGACATGTACACACAGACACACATATACAGACACACGCCCACACTTATATATAGACATGTACACACAGACACACATATACAGACACACGCCCACACTTATATATAGAGACATGTACACACAGACACACATATACAGAGACACGCCCACACTCATATATAGAGACATGTGCACACAGACACGCATATACAGAGACACACCCACACTCATATATAGAGACATGTACACACAGGCACGCGTATACAGACACATGCCCACACTCATATATAGAGACATGTACACACAGACACGCATATACAGACACATGCCCACACTCATATATAGAGACATGTACACACAGACACACATATACAGAGACACACCCACACTCATATATAGAGACATGTACACACAGACACGCATATACAGACACATGCCCACACTTATATATAGAGACATGTACACACAGACACGCATATACAGAGACACACCCACACTTATATATAGAGACATGTACACACAGACACGCGTATACAGAGACACACCCACACTCATATATAGAGACATGTACACACAGACACGCATATACAGACACATGCCCACACTCATATATAGAGACATGTACACACAGACACACATATATACAGACACATGCCCACACTCATATATAGAGACATGTACACACAGACACACATATATACAGAGACACACCCACACTCATATATAGAGACATGTACACACAGACACACATATACAGACACACGCCCACACTCATATATAGAGACATGTACACACAGACACACATATACAGACACACGCCCACACTCATATATAGAGACATGTACACACAGACACGCATATACAGAGACACGCCCACACTCATATATAGAGACATGTACACACAGACACGCATATACAGACACACGCCCACACTTATATATAGAGACATGTACACACAGACACACATATACAGACACACGCCCACACTCATATATAGAGACATGTACACACAGACACACATATACAGAGACACGCCCACACTTATATATAGAGACATGTACACACAGACACGCATATACAGAGACATGCCCACACTCATATATAGAGACATGTACACACAGACGCACATATACAGACACATGCCCACACTCATATATAGAGACATGTACACACAGACACACATATACAGACACATGCCCACACTCATATATAGAGACATGTACACACAGACACGCATATACAGAGACACACCCACACTCATATATAGAGACATGTACACACAGACACACATATACAGACACACGCCCACACTTATATATAGAGACATGTACACACAGACACACATATACAGACACATGCCCACACTCATATATAGACATGTACACACAGACACGCATATACAGACACATGCCCACACTTATATATAGAGACGTACACACAGACACGCATATACAGAGACACACCCACACTCATATATAGAGACATGTACACACAGACACGCGTATACAGAGACACACCCACACTCATATATAGAGACATGTACACACAGACACGCATATACAGAGACACACCCACACTCATATATAGAGACATGCATATACAGAGACACGTGCACACAGACACTCATATACAGAGACATATAAACACAGACACACATATACAGAGACACGCCCAATGCGTATACATGCAATGATAGAATTCCTAGATCGCGGGTAATACTGGGCCATTTCTGCTTGTATTTGTTTCTCCATTTTAGCCCTAGTGGGTGTCCAGCATGTGAAAACTGCAGACTGAAAGAGTTAACATTTCTTTAAAGGATGAACAATGTGCAGAAGCTTGTGAAGGAAAAGATTTACATTTTCTTTTATGTTCTTCTAGTTTGTGAAAACCATCTTGTCCCAAGGACATTTGACTCCCCTTCCGCTGTTTGTCAGTCCTGTGTATTGGGCGTATGATTACGCTCTTCGGCTGTATCCTCTGCCAGACTTATTAGTTATCGCTGACAAGTATGATCCATTCACCATTGTGAACACCGAGTGCCTGACCATCAACCCTGTAAGTTGGATCCCTGGATATTTTCTCTTTCTGATCCTTTTCTCCATGCTCTTGCCTTATTGTGAAAATCACATTTCATGCTACTTGTTACATAATTTTATTGATACCCCTTACAAATAATAATTCTTCCCTTTGCATAGATCAGTGGAAAATGCCTTGGTTGCACACTGAGATGCTGGCCATGTGGACAGCTTTTTGTAACCTGTAAAAATGTGATTTACATAAGACTTTCTAGCAAGCCTCCCTTCTCTTGTACAATAATAATAATAATACAATACAATTGTACAATAAATGCTTGTACCTGCTGGGTTTTGTGTGTATTAACCATGTGAGTTTTCGAGTGGCATGCAACACATTGCTTTGCAATGTGTTTCTTACCCCTCTGGCACGCAAAGGGTTAATGCACTGTGTCCTGCCCCTAAGCTTGCACTTTTACTCTTCCTATATAAGGTGGCACTATGTGCCTGGCGTCTGTTAGCAGGTCTTCTTTCCTTGTTGGTTAAAGGGACAAACACCAAGGAATGAAATAGATCAATATAATTTTAAATATCACATACTTACAGCCATATGCACACGTGTGTGTTACTTGCAGCTGATATGTAAAAGTGTGTATTATTAACAGCTAATGTGTACAAGTTTGTGTTACTTATACCTAATATATAGAGAACCAGCACTTCAGTTGTTTCTATATTCAGTGTGTGGAGGAAAAATAGTATACCATGGGTGAGTATCCTATCGTGGTAATAAGGAAATGTCCCAGAACGTATAAAAGTTCCTGATATGTCCAAATGTAGTTCCTTAAAGGGATAGTAATACTTAAAATGTAAAAAAAAAAAATATGTTGTAGGGTTTATCCCCCTGAGTAAAACCAGAGTACTCCCACTGCTGAAAGGTGTTTAATTCAAGTTATTAATTTTCAAAGTTGAATTTTTTAGGTGCAATATCACAGTGGCCTGAAATTGTACAGTGGAGCTGTTGCTACACAATCCTATGGACAGCTCTGGTCCCGGGACCATAAATCTCCATAGGATGGTGTAGCAACAGCGCCACTGTACAATTTCAGGCCACTGTGATATTGCACCTAAAAAATTCAACTTTGAAAATTAATAACTTTTGAATTAAACACCTTTCAGCAGTGGGAGTACCCTTATTTTAAGCGCTTAAGCGTCATGATTAAGCGCTTGTAGCGCGAAACGCGTGGATTATATATTCCTTGCACTGCATATGACATGAGACTAAACCTCTATTGTCCGAAGAATTGTTTTTATATTTTTGAATCTTTCAATAAAAGACTTTGTTTTACTTATCTTTTCTGCCATTGAACCTCTACGTTACAACAGTGCAGCCATTCCAGGTTTAGTACCCTTATTTTACTCTGGGGGATAAACCCTACAACATATTTTTTTTTTACATTTTAAGTATTACTATCCCTTTAAACTTCAGCGTATAATGTTGCTGATCCCGTCTGTCTTAGGACCTCCAAGACATTTATTTCCTATGAAAAAAAGAGAAGAAATGGGTAGGGAGTGACAGTGCAAGAAGTATGCTCAAAGTATGTATGTATGTATGTATGTATCTTTATTTATATGGCGCCACACAGTGTACGCAGCGCCTTACAATAGACATATGTTACAATAAATAAGAGGGGATGAAATAAGTGCGACATTCATAGAAACAATGGGAGAGAGGTCCCTGCCCCAAGGAGCTTACAGTCTAAATGGATAAAGGGAGACATACAATGGGGTAAGAGGGTGTTAAGTGCTGAGATTAAGTGTAGTATTTATTAGATAAAATATAAACAGAGTAGCCAAAGAAAGGACAACAATGTCAGTATGCATAAAAAATACATTTCTCTGTCATCCAATATAACTCACAGGTACCATGGGGAGGCGACAGCTCCTCCCAGTGGGCTGGAACAGTTCTATAGAAGTGCAGGGGTGGAGCCTCCCCCTCCTCCATAGCAGGCTACCTAGCCAATCCCTGCCCAGATAGACTTGTTCCATGGCCCTGGTGAGAAGACTGAGAACAGTTCTGCTTAGTTTTAGTTTTATTATTATTTTGTTAGATATGCGGTGTACAAATTCCCCAGTAAGGCGATTACCATTACTGGCTCCTCCTGGTGGATTGCCCAGTTATCAGGTGCTGTCTGTGGACCCTTTCCGCCCTGGGAGAGAACCATACAACTCATGTCTCTCTTTCCTGATGGGATCTCTCTGAGGCTTCTTTCTCCTCTATGGTAATCTGAAGAAAGAAGGACACCCTTCGAGTGCCATGGTCCACTTGTCTTGGAGTTCTTTATAACTCCTTTACTCATGTTGGGTATTTATCTGTCTGTCCTCTGGGCTGTTTTGTGGTAAGTAACCCCTTCCCTGCTGTTTTCACTGGGTTTTGGGGGTCATATCTCATTTTCCCTTTGGATTCCTCAGTTTTTTTTAGTCCTTATATGTTCTGTATGCGTTTTGGGTGCTTTTTTTCACGTTCCAAAACATTTTATTTTTATTTATTTATTTTTTTTAAATTCCGCACCTTTAAGAGCGTGCTTTACCGCAGGGCCGCACTTGCTCCATTGACTTCTATGGGACAGACTGCTTTGGGGCGTATCTCTGCACCCGTTGTACTTACAGAGATGAGAGGGGGCTCTTTCTTCTTGTCTCCTCTTGTCCTACATTTCATTTCACATCCTCAGTGTATTGGGGGTCCCTGGGGGGTTTGGTGCTGTTGGGGATCTACAAAAAGAGATAAACTACAATAACCAGAATGCCCATTTCACGGGCTTTTCTCTGATTGGCTCTAAGTTCGGTCTCCATTTATTTTCCCTTTTTGGAGCATCCTATGCAGAAGTTTTAAATTCCTTTACTCTCCTCCACAGTTTAACCATTCACCTGCCAGATAAGTACTCTTTTGGGCTTTCTGAGTTGATTCATTAATCTGGGTGACAGTATTTGGGTTCCCTATTACTGTTAAACACTTGCTTACTGTTCCTCATGCCAAACGGGGCTTCGTAGAGGATACTCAGGACACTTATGCCTCTCATGCACTGTGGCCCTTACCACTCCACCTGGGCCCTTCAGCCTTGAACAAGAGCCACTTTGGGCCAAGGACTTAAAGTCCTCTATGGCATAGTTCCCTCTTTCCCTCCAAGGGGTTCTCCAGTCCTGGAAGCCCCCTACCTTGTTCAGGTTTGTGGCCCCTAAGGCCCCTGGCATTCCTGATCTTTCTGATTCCTCTGATGAGGAGTCTTTTGAGGCTGATTCGGAGGAAGGGCAGTGTGTGGATGGGGCTTCTTTCCATACATATGGTGACCCTTTTGAGACTGACCTGAGCCCTCTGCAGAGGGTCTCATTAAGGCGGTTTTGACTACCCTACAGATTCCTACTAATACTATAGAGAGCCAGTCTTCTTCTGATGCCTTTCAAAGGTGCAACAAATCCCTCCCTATGTTTCCTCCTAATCCCACTGTGGACCAGGTTATCCTGGATGAGTGGAAAACTCCAGGCAAGCGTCTTTCTCTTTCCCAGAGGTTTTCTAAGCTGTACCCCTTCTCTGATGCAGCCTTGGCTCAGTGGGCTACACTTAATCAGGTTGATCCACCTATTTCTAGACTTTCTAAGTCTACTGCTGTACCCCTGGCTGATGCCACGGCACTCAAGGATATGACTGATAGACTTCAGACTAGCCTCCAGCTTTCTAACTTCACTGCCATAGGTGCTGCCTTGAGGCTTACCTTGACTTCTGTCTGGGTTAATAGAGCCATTGCTGTTTGGACTGAACAGCTTACTGACGGTGTCCACAAAGGTGCCCTTAAAGAGGACATTTTGGTCCACATGTCAGAAGCTCAGCACTATGTTACTGACTGTCTGTTTAATGCTGTCTGGTTTGAGGCTAAGGCTTCTGCATTCTCTGTTGCTGCTACTTTGTGGCTTAAGATTTGGTCAGCTGACCTGTCATCCAAGAAGTCACTGATATATCTTCCCTTTCAGAGTACATCTCTCTTTGGGTCTGAACTGAAGCACATCATTAGTGAGGCCACTGGGGTAAGAGCTCTTTGTTGCCTCGGGTCCCCAAATGCCCTAATCTGGCGAGGAAGCAGAGCCTTTTTCATCCCCGCCTAAGTGAAGCGCAAAGGCCGAATTCAAGTGGGTCTCAGACCAGCTCTGTACACCCCCAAGCCCTGGCAGCAGTGGAGTTCTAAACACTCCTCCACCAAACCACCTTAGTTATAGTAACATAGTAGATAAGGCTGAAAAAAGACATGCGTCCATCAAGTCCAGCCCATGCCAAAAACACACCTGTTGATCCAGAGGAAGGCAAAAAAAGCCCTCTGGAGCCATTTCCAATCTAGTCGCAAGTGTGTGTGGGGGGGAGAAATTATTCCTTCCTGACTCCAATTGGTAGTCAAATAGTCCCCCGGATCAATATCCTATCTGTTTTGAAGTAATCTGTCAATATAGTTCTGTGCTAGATAGGCATCCATTGCTTTTTTTGAATGCAGTTGCATTATCTGCAAGCACATCATCCCGAGGCAAAGAATTCCATGGCCTTACCGCCCTTACTGTAAAGAATCCCTGCCTTTGTTTTAGTCGAAAGCGCCTTTACTCTAGTCTTAATGGACGACCTCTTGTTCTTAGCTCAGCTCTTTGCATAAATAATTCATTGGATAGTTCTTTGTATTGACCTTGAATGTATTTGTAAATGGTAATCATATCACCCCTTAGACGTCTCTTCTCTAATGTAAACAAACCCAGTTTGGCTAGTCTCTCTCTATAACTCAGATCCTCCAATCCCTTTATCAGTTTTGTTGCACGTCTCTGCAACTTTTCCAGTTCAGTAATGTCTTTTTTTAGAACAGGCGCCCAAAATTGTACTCCATATTCTAGATGAGGCCTAACCCAGGATTTATACAGAGGTAGGATAATATTAGCATCCCTTGCTTCTACACCTATTTTTATGCAGGTTAGTACCCTATTTTCTCTTGCGGCAGCTGAGTGACTCTGCACACTGCTGTGAAGTCTATTGTCTATCAGCACTCCTAAATCTTTCTCTAATGAGGATTCCCCAAGTTGTTTTCCATTTAGAGAATATGTAGCAAGTTTGTTTCTACAGCCCAAATGCATAACCTTACATTTATCTACATTAAATGACATCTGCCACTTTCTGCCCATTCACTTAGTTTATCTAAATCCTTCTGTAGGGAAAAACACACAGCTCTGTATGTATTTCCTAACATAGCTTAGTGTTCTATATGGACTCCTGTATGTACAGTCTATACATTAATATACATTACATCCAGCTCTGTATTTCCTTACACAGCTTAGTGTTCTATATAGACTTCTGCGTGTACAGTCTATACATTAATATACATTACATCCAGCTCTATAAATGTGTTTACAATCTATACATTAATATACATTACATCCAGCCCTGTATGTATTTCCTTACACAGCTTAGTGTTCTATATGGACTCCTGTGTGTACAATCTATACATTACTATACATTACATCCGGCCCCGTATGTATTTCCTTACATAGCTTAGTGTCATCAGAAAAGACTGAGATGCTACTTTCAATTCCCTCTTCTAGATCATTAATAAACAAAATAAAAAGCATTGGGACCAGGACTGGACCCTGTGGCACCCCACTTATAACTTTAGACCAAGTTGAAAAAGTTCCATTTACAACTCTCTGCCATCTATCATTTAACCAGTTCTCAATCCATGTACAGATAACACCGCCCAAACCGAAGCCTTTAATTTATGCAGTAACCTGTTGTGAAGCACTGTATCATAGGATTTAGCAAAATCCAAGTATACTACATCAACAGCAATTCCCTTGTCCAAATTACTACTCACTCTTTCATAAAATGCAAGTAAATTTAGTCTGACATGATCTGTTCTTCATGAAACCATGCTGATTCCTACTAATGATATTGTTTGTCGGCATGACTCTCATGAACCCTGGTCCGCATCTACCTGTGAGTGATAGCCTGCAACATTTTTCAAGCATTTGGGCATGCTCTGTTGCGGATCAGTGGGTATTAAAAGTGATTTCAGGGGGCTACAGGATTCCCTTTTTATCCCTGCCTCCCTTCAGATTCTTCCTTTCAAGGCCCCTATAGGCCAAGTAAAGCTGGCTCTTTTCAACGGGGTGGTGCAGGCTGTCTTGGACGCGGGAGTCCTGGCTCAGGTTTAGGTTTAGTCATCTCACTACAAGATGAAATCATTTCGCTCTTTCATCTCGGCGATGTGCCCAGGGGAATTTATAGCTTCTCTGGATCTGCAGGATGCTTACCTGCATGTTCTCATTCAGCCGAACAGTCAGGTTCACTTGCGCCTTGGGGCATTTCCAGTTCACCTCTTTGTCCTTTGAGGTTACCACTGCTCCTCAGGTGTTTGCACTGGTCTTTGGAGCATTGATTGCCGCGTAGGTCTAGATACATCCATTCCATATGCAACTCTTCTGTGGTAAAACATTAATTGTTTCCTGACATTGCACAAGCATTTGTCAGATTCTTCTGTGCCTTGTATAATCTGTTCCTGGAATGTGCGGCTTCGGATGATGACAATGATTCAGGCTTTTTTTGTCAGCATCTTGAATGCCGATCCTCCCTTACGCTGCAGTAGCGGCCTTTGAGGCTCCCTTTACTGAAGCAGAATTGCGTTCTGGCTTACAGAGCACCCCTTCGGGAAAAAGTCTAGGCCCGTATGGTTTTATACTTGCATACTACAAATCTTTCTCATCTCTATTGCTTCCTAAGATGTTGGATACTTTCAACGCTATTCTTCAAGGAGAACCCTTTCCACAGCAAGCCTTGGAGTCTCACATCACCCTGATCCCCCAAGCCTGGCAAAGATGCCTCCTTATGTAGTAATTACAGGCCAATTTCATTACTAAATGTCAAGCTTAAACTGTATGCCAAAATGTTAGCTACTCGACTGAAACTGTTTCTACCCATGCTGTTACATCCTAACCAAGCTGGCTTCGTACCTCATCGCGAAACTAAAGATAACATTGCTAAAGCCATTGCTTTGATGTACACAGCCCAACACATGCAAGGCCTGGCTCTAATGATTGCAATAGAAAAAGCCTTCGACCGGGCGAATTTCCCATACATGCAGGAAGTGCTGCTTTACTTGGGGTTTGGGACTAGGGGAGTGGCCGCCTTTGCTAGCTTGTATGCCACTCCGTCTACCAGAATTAATGTAAATGGATACTTGTCGGAACCCTTCAGTGTGTTCAGTGGCACAAGGCAGGGCTGCCTTACTATGCATGCTTAGGAACCATACTTCGATTTTTGGCCTACCTATGCATCAAGGAACAACATCTCTGGCAAGTTTTGCAGATGATTTACTCCTTTTTCTTTCACAACCCCAACAATCGATCCCGCATCTGTTACAGGTGCTACAATTATACGGAGAACTCTCTGGACTGCAAGTCAATCTTGCGAAGTCTGAAATCCTGAACCTGACTGCCACTTCCCACCCCTGTCAGCCTCTCTGGCTCGCAAGTATCCCTTGAAGTGGGCACAAAGGAGCATTAAGTATTTAGGGGTCTTGCTTCCAGGCCGGGTATCAGAGGTTGTGCAGGTAAACTTTGATCCTTTACTAGCATCCATGATTACATATCTTAAAAAATGGGATTCTCTCTGTGTCGTATTTGGGTAGAATATATATTGTAAAAATGGTAGTCCTCCCTAAAATTTTGTATCTCTTTAAAGCGATCCCTCTTTGTATTCCAAAGTCTCTCTTGCATAAAGTACATTCAACTCTCATGGCATTTATATGGCAATACAAACAACCCCGCCTGCACCCATCGCATCTCTATCCCACGCCTCGTTTGGAAGGTGTAGGTTTACCTAACATTACAGCTTATTATGAGGCCGCGGCCCTGAGACGATTACGGGAGTTATATATGCAGGATATGAAGGAATGGGTCCTGTATGTTAAAACCTTTGCAAAGGGAGTAGATCTCTCTCAGCTGCGCTGGATGGACCCATCCTCCTTTCCTGTCCCCCTTTGGCCCCGCCCAATTATTTTGTACCTTTTTTCAACCTGGTATAAACTTAATGACAAACATAAGTTTTAGACTATTCCAGCTCCCAGGACCTCCATAGTGGGGAATCTGGCCTTTATCCCAGGACTTATGCCATCACCCTTCCAGCATTGGAGGGCAGCTGATCTTCACATTTTGGGGCACTTAGTCAATGCACAGGGTATTGTACCTCTTCACTTTCTCATAACTCAAGGACTTTCCTCTTCTAGCGTGGTTGACTGTCAGTATAATCAAGTGCATAATTTCCTTTCTTCTGTTCTGGGTCAGAGATTCCAGCCTAGATCAGATGCCTCCTTTGAGACACTATTTACTTCTAATGAAATTCTAACCCACACTTTATCCAAATTTTTTAAGCTCCTCCTAAAGGTAGACTCCTACGCTAAACCATATTTCTTAAGGGAATGGGAGAAGGGAATTGGGTATTTCCTACCCAATCCCCCAATGGCATACTATTATCTTTAAATTGCACTCTTCAGCTTTATACTAGGTGGTATACTCCTCAGCGGTTGTCATTCACTCGGGTTCAGTTCCGTCGACATGCTGGAGGTGTGCTACAGACGTAGGCACATTCTTGCACATGTGGTGGTCATGCCCTGCCATGATCCCTTTCTTGAAACGTGCCCTCTCGGGGATTAACGCCACTCTTAAATTGTCCCTCTCCTTAGACCCACTTATATCACTGTTATCTATGAATTTCCTGCCTTTCCCGACGATATCTAAGGAAAATTTGTCGGTGTTCCACTTCCTTTCTAACTCAGCGAAACGCTTAATACCTCTTCAATGGTAGTCACCTTTACCCCCCACTTTAGACCAATGGACCAAACAGGTAAATACAGTTCTAGACTTAAAAAAGTTCCATGCACGTTCGTGTAACCGCATGGACACTTTCTACTCAGTTTGGTCCCTTTGAATCGATTATATCTCAACTTCAGGCCTGCAAACCGACACTACTCCTAAATGAGTAGGCTATCCTCAGTCCTGTTGACCAACTTCCTAGGATAGTAGTGTCCCCGGTGCCCTTCCCTTCCTCCTCTCTCACTTTTTCTTTCACTTTCTTTCACCTTCTCCTTTTTTTTTTTTTTTTTTCCTCTCTCTCTCTCTAACTTCTTTCTTTCCCTTTTCTCCCTCTCTAGACAAGAAGTCATGGTTCTGTTTTCATATGTCTTCCTACATTGTGTAGTTGGGCCAGCCAGTGTTTTCACCTTTTGGTGTTCACTCATTTCTTAAGGTTGTGTATTGCGGCTGTCTCATATTACTTGCTACGAATTGCTGATCTTCAAGTGATGAAGAGTATGTCCTTCATTAACATTGTTTTGTTTTGTTTTGCTTCCCTGTGTTTAAATACTGGAACTGTTTGTTTCTCTATTGCTGTTACTTACCTTGAATGCTTTTATACCTGTGACTGAACATATATTGTACATCTATTTGCATTAAATAAAGCTTTATTTAAAAAAAAAAAAAAAAAAAAAAAAAAAAAGAGCATTGTTTGCCTACCTGCATACCAGGGGGATTCAGGTGGCTCCTTACATGGACGACCTTCTGCTGAAGGCTCCTTCCAGGGACCTCCTGGACCGCCAAGTCCAGGAATGCGCTCAGATTCTTCTCTGTGAGGGGTGGATACTGAAAATGGACCTTGTCAGGACCTTGTTTTCCTGAGTCTCAGGTTCGACACCTGCCAAGGTATGGTCTTCCTGACAGAGGATTCTGTTCAGCAGATCATGCAGAGGGTGTCACGGGCCTTGAAGTGGACCTCAGCTCTGGTGCACAAGTTCTCGTCTCTGGCAGGTGGCTTGATATCCACCATGGAGGTGGTTCCGTACTCCATGGCTCACACCAGTTCACCACCCGGGCTTGCCGGGAAAATCCGGATCTATTGAACGTCTGGTCTCTCTTCCTGAAGAAGTCAGGCAGGACCTCCTCTAGTGGTTGAACAGATTCAACCTGAGAAGGGGAAGCCATTTGTTGTCCAGTATTGAACTCTGGTGACGACTGACTCCAGCCGTTATGGCTGGGGAGCTGTCTTGGGTCACCTAGGGGCGCAGGGCCGATGGTCTGCGGAGGAGAACTTCCTCTCCATCAGTATCCTGACACTCAGAGAGATTTTTCATGCTCTAGTCTCCTGATCCTCTCCACTGTGGGGATGTCCAGTCTGCGTCCAGTCGGACAACACCACGGCTTTGGCGTACATCAACAAGCAAGGAGGCACAAGAAGCGCCTCGCTTGGTCCGAAGTCAAGGCTATTTTGGCCTGGGCGGAAGAACACTTTCCTGCCATCTCTGCTGTGCACATCACAGGCATTGAAAGCATCCTGACAGACTTTCTCAGTTGACAGAGAGTGGGAGTGCCATCCAGAGGTTTTCTACCTGTTGGTGCAGGATGACGTGAACAAGGGTCTCAGCCTTAGTTCCTTGAAGGTGCAGACCTCAGCTCTCTGTCTTCTTCCAGAGACTCATTGCCATTTTGCCAGATATCAAAGTCTTCCTTCAGGGTGTCAATCACGCTTTGGCTACCATTCCTTTATGTCTTCTGACGTGGAAGATGGACTTTCATTTGGCTGTGGTCTCTATTCGCAGAGTGGCTGAGTTGCAGGCCTACTCATGCAAACCTCCTTTCCTGGTGATTCAGCAGGATAAGGTGGTTCTTTGCACCTCCCAAGAATTTCTTCCTAAGGTGGTCTCTGAGTTCCACATCAATCAGGAAATTGTCCTGACCCTAAATCTGACAAGGAGACGGATCTCCACTTGTTGGATGTGGTATGCTGCCTTAAGTGCACCGTATTGAGTCTTTCCACAAGACTGATGTCTTATTTGTCATACCTGAGGGTCCCAGGGCTAGTTTGGCTGCGTCCAAGGTGACTATCGCATCCTGGATTAAGTCTACCATCAGCAAAGCTTATGAACTCAGAGGGAAACCTGTTCCCTTCCACATTACCACAAACTCTACCAGGTCTGTTGGGGCCTCTTGGGCCTACAACAGTCAGGCCTCAGCTGAATAGCTGTGCAAGGCGGCCACTTGGTCTTCTGTGCTCTCCTTTGCCAAACACTACCATGTGGATATTCTGGCTTCAGCTGAAGCCAGCTTTGGCGGGAATGTCCTGGAGGTGGTTTTGCCTGTCTAGAAATATATCATTCCTGTGCCTTATAGCTCTTTAACAGTTGAGCCCTGTTGGCTCTTGTTTTTGTGTGCAGTTATGTTATTCAGCATCCATTGACACTTTTAGTTTGGGTTGTTCCTTGTCCTGGATAGTCCATGGGAACTCTGCTATCATGGGAACCGGCGCTTGGTCCTTTCCTCCTCCTTCCCACCCTGGGATCTCAATGTTGGTACATCACCCTGGTACCTGTGAGTTATATTGGATGACAGAGAAAAGAGGATTTTAGTCTTACCTGTTAAAATCTTTTCTCTTAGTCCATATATAAGTTACAGGTCTCCCACCCAGTGAAAGGGACCATGCTGGGTCTCCCGTGGCTGGACATGGAAGTCCTTTTGGGTTTATCGCTCACAGTAGTTTTCCTCTCTTCCATCTTGCTATCCTAGTTTCTAGACTTTTCACAAGTCTATCTGGATGGGGATTGGCTAGGTAGCCTGATATGGAGGAGGGGGAGGTTCAACCCTTCACTTTTATAGAATTGTTCCAGCCCACTGGGAGGAGCTGTCGCCTCCCCATGGTACCTGTGAGTTTTATGGACTAAGAGAAAAAGATTTAACAGGTAAGACCTCTTCTCAAGCAGACATCCAGATATAGAATGCCAGGTAGTGTTAGCTGCAACATGAGATAGTTTGCTCCCAACTCCTAAGTATCTAACAGCAAGTACCAAGATACAGACCACCAAAAAGTGCTGTCTGAACAGGAGAGAAATTGCACTTCACGTGTGTGTGTTTTGTTTAATTAATCCAGAGATGGTATACCTGAGGATGTAACGTAATGTCTCTAAATCCAGAGGCTAGACAAGCAATTAAAACAAGGTGGGTCAGCTATAATACTAAGCAATTAAGTCCCACAAACACCTAAAAAATACGATATAAAGCACATGAGACCTAGATCAACAAGTAAATGAAGACAATAAATTGTATTCAGGACCACACACCAGTATGGATGAATGAAATAAAACGACGATAGATAAAAAGCACTGCGGACTCCCAGTGCTGATATCCTCAGGGGTATCCCCAGTCGTGAATCCTGTATAATAAAAGGCCAGAAAGTCTGACACAATGCAGTCATGCTCAGTAGAGACTGCCTTTGCAATGCGTTGCGTACCCCTCAGGCACTCAGAGGGTTAAGAGGTTGGTCCCGCTCTGCGTACTGCATATTCTGGATGGCGCCAGTCTGTAGACTGGAGCTCTACTGTTACAACCTTAGTCTGTGAATACTTGGTCACCAGAGTCCATATGTTCATGTCTTTAGGTAGATGTTCACTAAAATAAACGTGTTTACCGCAGAACAATTCGCCTTGTTCAGAACAAGTGACTTACCCATATTAGACTATGGTAGATTTAGTAAATCCATGTACAAAGGAGGAGACAATCAATCAAATCCACCTAAGTTAACCCTTAGACATACTGTACTAAATAGATACAAATATGTACTAGTGTGTGTGTGTGTTACAGCTAATGTGTACAAGTGTGTTACTTACAGCTAATGTGTACAAGTGCATGCTACTTACAGTTAATGTGTACAAGTGTGTGTTACTACTAATGTGTATAAGTGCGTGTTACTTACAGTTAATGTGTACAAGTGTGTGTTACTTACAACTTATGTGTACAAGTGTGTATTACTGCTAATGTGTACAAGTGCATGTTACTTACGGCTAATGTGTACAAGTGTGCCCTACTTACAGCTAATGTGTACAAGTGTGTACTACTGCTAATGTGTACAAGTGCGTCCTACTTGCAGCTAATGTGTACGAGTGCGTGTTACTTACAGCTAATGTGTACAAGTGCATGCTACTTACAGTTAATGTGTACAAGTGCATGCTACTTACAGTTAATGTGTACAAGTGTGTGTTACTACTAATGTGTACAAGTGCGTGTTACTTACAGTTAATGTGTACGTGTGTGTTAGTTACAGCTAATGTGTCAAGTGTGTACTACTCCTCTCTCCACTTGAAATAAAATTTACTTTTGATTTTAGATTTTGAATTAGGATTCAAAGAAAGGCAAATTATTTCAGATTTATCCTGATTGACTGTTAAACTAGAAAAATCCACACAGATTTTAGAAATAGAGGAGACTGGGTCTGAAACAAAAAATAACAAATCATCCTCATAAAGATTTATTTTATCTTGAATATTTCCATTACTTATTCCTTTTATATCTGCGTCTTCCCGGACAAAGGCAGCAAAAGGCTCCATACATAGCGCAAAAAACACTGGTGAAAGTGGGCAACCTTGTTTTGTACCTCATTTGATTCAAAACCCATTATTCTCAACCTACAATATGAATTACTATGAATTGACTCTATATACTGACTAAATAATCCCTTTAAACCAAGTACATTTATAACTCTTGACATATAAACCCAATTCACGGAATCAAATATCTCCATTACTACTTCTAGGAACAAAACCGCATTGATCTGTTTTTTTTTTTTAAATGGTGAGAATTTCCCTAAGCTATTGGCCAACACTTCTGATAACATTTTACGATCAGTATTTATTAAATTAATGGGCCTATAATTTTAAATATCCTCTAACTCTTGACCAGTCTTACCTATCAATGAAACAAAACTAACATTAGTGTCTCTGTCTAAATTTCCCTTCTCTAATATATGTCAAAAAATAACTATGGAAGTGAGGGAGAAGCTCTTCCAAAAATAATTTATAGTATAAGTTTGTATATCCATCTGGTCCTGGGCTCTTGTTATTCTGTAATCCTTTCACAACCCTTTCAATCTCCTCCAATTCAGTAAGGTTATTTAACTCCTTGTTACCCTGATCATTTAATCTAGGCAGTTCCAAATCAGAGATAAACTTACTAAATATGTCCTCATTAAACCCAGGTTAATTTACAAATAACGTAACATAAAACTTCTCAAAACAATTCAAAATATTTTTTAAATTAGAAGATTTGCCTATTGAACCTCCACAGTTAATACTTTTTATAGTATAGACTTATAGGCGTTTAGTTATTGGGCCATTAAAGAATGGGCCTTATTTCCCCATTAAAAATATGTTTGTCTTACCCACATAAAACTCTTATCAGCTGCTTTATCCAACAAAATGTAAATTTTGTTTTTGAATGTGCAGATTCTATTTGCTCGACACAAGGAGGGATTTGTGAATTTTTTATTTTAAGTTCCTTTAAAATATTATTTAATGTGATTAAATTACCATCTCTTTCAAATTTCCTTTGTTTGTCAGGTTTAATCAGGACTCCTCTAATCACCACTTTGTGGGCAGACCAGAGTGATAAAGAATCAGTTGAATTTATATTTTCCTGAAAATAAAGTTTCAGAGCCTTACTAACCTCCCTGTAAGCTCTTGTGAGCAGGGCTCCATGATCCTTTTAGTTTTCTATGTTCCATTTGTACTGTTTTGTGTCTCAGTATGTCTAATTCCCTGTTGTACAGCACTACAGAATAAGCCAGTGCTATGTAAATAAAGGATGATAATAATATTATTGGAAAGGATAGGCAGCTTCTTCTCCTCATGTGAGCTTGCTTTTCCTGGTGTTTAGTCTGATCCAGGACTTTGATTGCTTAATCTATGTCTTTGGTTACATTCACTCTAATCTTTACTGCAGGGCTCATTTCCACGAAGCGGATTTTCCTTCAAAGTCTATTATCCTTCTAGCAAAATGGCTGAAGACAGGTAAGTGTCCACGCTGACATGTCCTTTATTCAGCTCATCAACTTACAACAAGCAGGGTGTAACTAGCATGATATACCTCCTATAAGGGCAATTATCAAGCTTCACCAAGTTCTCTCCTATGGTCATCTTAGCAGCTGTTGGGTGTGAAAGAAAGCTGAGCACATCAGCAGGCTTGAAGGGAAAATGTGTAGGTCAGTCACAAACTTTGTGGGGTACGCACTGCCTATATCAGTACTTCTCAAACCATTTCCACCTGCTAACCCCTTTTTGTTGCCCCCTTCCCTGTTTGAGCTTATTTTCAATTACATTTCTTTTAATTTGTAATCTATTTCAAAGAAACCATTTTGTTATGCAGCCTTTTCTTTGTAAGACATTTATACAAACCGATTTTAATACGTCTCCTTCAAACTGTACTTCATGAAAATTATAAACATGGCTGACTGCGCTGTTCACAACTGTACTTGTGTGTGGAAGACTGGGAAAGGTTGGTTTAATCACTTTTCTGTTATGCACAGCGTGGAACAAAGGAACCATGGGGTAAAGCTCACCTCTACTGGAGAGCAAGGCACTTCAGTAAAAGGTAGGGGCTCTTAGCGGAGTCTCCACTCTAAAAGGATCACGGTCCCATCCCTTCTGGCCTCCTCCCCTTTGAGCTGCAATTTGGTTATTCTTAGGGCCCCATACTCTGTCATACACTTTTCCTATCTGTAGTTGCCATTCTCAGTTTGGTGGAGATTCCTCAGAGGAGGAAGGGGGCACTGATGGGGAAGATATGGAGTCTTCTTTGTCCTTTAGGGACGAATGTGAGGAAGTTCCATGCCCCTCAGCAGAGAGTCTCATCAGATAAGTATTAGAGGCTATTTAAGCTTCTGAGAGATCTGATTTGGAATTTTCCTCACCGGAGATCTTCCAGTTGGGAGCATAAAGAAAATGCCCCTTTTTCTCTGTCGTCCAATATAGGTTACAGGTAACTTTGGGTAGGCGACCTGCCCTTTTAAGTAAGACAGGAAACTTTCTTGAATAAGAAGTGCTGGGTGGAGCCTACCTTCCCTCTCAGCCTGCAGTAGCCAATACTGTCCAGTTAGATCATTTCCTTTGAAGAGGAAAGACAGAGAAGCTGTTCTGCTTTAGTTTTACTGTTTTATTGTTTTCTGTTAGATATGGAATACCACCATTAGGAGGATTACCATAACTGACAATGCCCTTAGATGTGGCTAGCTCAGTATCCAGGTACTATGGAGGACCTTTTAGCCCTGAGGGGAAAATCTTGCTGGACAAGTTCTTTCCCAGGAGTGGCCCACGGAGGCTTCTGTAACGGTTTTGCAAGACACTCAGACCCAGTAGGTTAGAATAAAACACAGTTTTATTGAAAGATACAAAAGACTGCCCACTACAGGCTTATATAGTATGACAGGAAAATGACAGTCACGTACATATGCCCTCTCAGGCCCAGTATACAGGGAAAAAGAATAGATACTGTCACAGGACAGGCATAATCAGGCAATACTAGCACAACATGGGTTAAAGTTCATGGAAAGTAATCAGTCTCTGTTGTGGTGTGTTTGACAATGCCCAGTAGATGGTAAAGGAGCAAGAGACTGTGGTGCGACTGTGGCAGGACTAAGACTACTCCTTGTGCTGAGCAGGAAACGGAGGCCACAATACTCTGCAAGAGCTAGCACACTTTGAGCCGTGAGCACCCGACCGGTGTGGTAACGGAGACAATGTACACTGCAAGAGCTGAGGGACTAGAGCCAGTAGCACACAACCGGTGCGATAACGGAGACACTGACACTGCAAGAGCGGAGGTGTTAGAGCCAATAGCACCCGACCAGTGTGGTAAAGGAAATACTGTACACTGCAAGAGCTGATGGAACAAGAGCCAATAGCACCCGTCCGGTGCGGTAATGGAAACTCTGTACACTGCAAGAGCTGATGGAATCGCCCAGTAGCACCTGATGGTGCGGTAACTGAGTCACTTCGAATAGCAAGGGTTAACGGAAGCGCAGTGTTAACGGAGGCCACAGTGCTCTGCAAGTGTTAACAGAAGGCTCAGTGTAACAGAGGCTACAGTGCTCTGCAAGTGTAAACGGAAGGCTCAGGGTTAACGGAGGCAACAGTGCTCTGCAAGTGTTAACGGAAGGCTCAGCGTAACGGAGGCAACAGTGCTCTGCAAGAGTTAATCGGAATGCCCAGTGTAACGGACGCAACAGTGCTCTGCAAGAGTTAATTGGAATGCCCAGCGTAACGGAGGCAACGGTGCTCTGCAAGAGTTAAGCGGATGACAGTGTATCAGAGGCAACAAACTCAGTCTGTCATATATCAGCACAGCGAAAGTCAGAATGTCGACCAAGCGACACAGGATCAGGATCACAGCTGGAACTCAAGCAGGGACGTCAGGATAGCCGCCTGGTCAGGTCACGGATCAGGAACGTCAGCCAGGCCGGGTCAAATCACGGAGCAGGAACGTCAGACAAGCTGGGTCAGATCACGGAGCAGGAACATCAGCCAGGCCGGGTCGAATCACGGAGCAGGAACCAATGAGAGTAGTCAGACGGGCCAAGTCGGTACACAGGAACACAGCAACACAGTAGCACTGGTACAGGAACACCACAAAAGGGCACCTGACATGTGCCAGAGGCCTGGTATAAGAAGGCCATACTGGGCAGGCCAAACAAAGCTCAGCCAATGGGAGCGCACCCCAACAAAGAGTGGCAGAGCAGATCTCGGGAACCGTGATAGCGTCTTCTTAAATACATGGTAATCTGAAGACAGAAGACCTGTTAAAAGCGTGAGTAACCCTTTGAGTTCTGAGTTCCACTTGTCCAGCGCTTACTCTCTGCACAGAGGTCTCCGTTGGAGTTCCTATTACATACTCCTGCACTCATTGGGTTTGTCTGTATGTCTGTTGGGGGGCTTGGAGCAGTGTTTCTTTGGTAATTTAACCATTTGTATGCTATTTTGACATGTTTTGGATACTTTTCAACACTGTCCTGGTTAGGGGCAGTGTTTATTTCACTTTTACTATGTTTTCTGGTGTATTTGCTCATTTTTTTACCTCAGTGTAAATTTTGTAAAAGACGTGTTTTTACCGCATAGACGCCATGCTCCATTCACCTCTATGAGACTTTACTGTTTGGGACATATCTCTGCAACCGCTCATCGTAGCAACTTCAGAGATGGCTCATTTTGTTTGTCTACCCTTGTTCTGTGATCTGGTTCATGCTCTGAGTGTTTTGGGGGGCTCGGGGGGAGGCTTCGGGCACTGTTTGGGGTATTTGTACAGGGAAACAACATTTCCCATGAGCGCTTGCTTAGTGCGCTTGTTACTGATTGGCTTCCGTTGCGGTCGCTAGTTTCTTTCATCCCTTCACGAGTATCCTACGCAGGACTGGAGCTTTCCTTCTCTCCTCAGCTGATTAACCCTTCGCCTGCCAGAGAAGTGCATTTTAGCAATTTCAGGGGCTGAAATTTTAATCTTAAACACTGTTTAACATATACCAGCTATATTGAGATGTTTATGACACTGTGAGAATGTCTAATCCGTCTGAACCTGGGGCTAGGCTTAAGACTAAGGACACTGGGACATCTGTGACCCCCATTGCACATTGTTCCTTATGTCAATCAGGGTTACCTAGAGAATACTCAGGTCATTTATGCCCTACGTGCTCTGCCGCCCCTGAGTCACCTCCAGGGACCTCCAGCCATGTATTAGAGCCAACTTGGTTACAGGAGTTTAAGGCTAGTACTAAAAATTTAAAGTCTGCCTTATAACTGTTACCATCTCAATTGAGTGGGGTCTTCCAGGCTTGGCAACCCCCTGTATCCATCAGATCATCCCTGCCTAAACCGCAGGGGATACCTGATACTCTTCCCAGTTTTTGGGGACCCATTTGAGGCTGGCCCTAACCCCTCTGCTGAGGGCCTGATCAGGGCCGTCCTCACTACTTTGAATATTCCCTTGGCATCTGAAGATCCCAAGGACCCTTCTGATGTGTATCAGAAGCCTTTCATCCCAATCCCACTCTTGACAGTCTGGTATTGGATGAGTGGAAGCTTCCTGTCAAGAAGCTTTCTGTGTCTAGAAAATTTGCCAAATTATATCCCTTCTCTGAAGCAGCTTTGCTACAGTGGGCTCAACCTCCTAAGGTGGATGCCCCGGTTTCTAGACTCTCCAAGTCCACTGATCTGCCAGTGGCGGATGCATCTGTTCTCAAGGATTGGACAGATAGGTAGATTGAGGCCTTGTTGAAGTCAGTCTTTTCTGCTGCTGGTACTTCCTTGCGTCCTGCTTTTGTGGCCGCTTGGGTGAATAGAGCCATTGCAGTTTGGACTGAGCAGCTAACAGTGGCTGTCCGTCAAGGCGCTCCAACGTCTGACTTGTTGCGGCTCTTAGCTAATATTTCTGAAGCCCAGCATTATGTGTCTGCAGGGATTTTTGATTACATACGTTTAGTAGGAAGAGTTTCCACCATGTCTGTGGTGGCCAGACATGCTCTTTGGCTTAAGATCTGGTCTGCTGACACTACCTCCAAGAAGATGCTTCTTTCCTTGCCTTTCTTGGGAACCTCTCTGTTTGTGCCTGAGCTGAAAGACCTCATCAGTGAGGCTACTGGGGGGAAGAGCACCCTGTTGCTTTTCCTCCCCAAGAAGAAGCCACAGTCCAGATGGAAACGGCTTTTTCGTCCCTTTCAGACTGAGGCACGAGCAGTGACCCAGGCGGTTCCCCAGGCACCTCGTGCCTCCTCCAAGCCTAAACAGCAGTGGAGACCCAAGCTATCCTTGGCTAAGCCCAAAACTGCCAAACCTCCTTCGGCATGACTCGTTGAACCCCAGTTCCCATGAATCAGTGGGTGGCTGCCTGCTCTTTTACCACTCTGTCTGGACAGACTCCATGGCGTGACAGAGGGGTACAGGATCCCCTTTACCTCTCTACCTCCGCCGAGGTTTAGTCTTTCACACACTCCTTGGGCGGCAGACAAGTTTCAGCTTTTCACCGGGGTGGTTCAGACCCTTTTGGACAAAGAGGTTTTGGAGCTGGTTCCCGAACCAGAACGGCAGATGTCATCCTATCCTGGACCTCAAGAATCTCAATTCTGTAATGGTCAAGTCTCATTATCATCAGGAGTCTCTGCGGACGGTGATCGCCGCCATGTCTCCTGGAGAGTTTCTCACCTCCCTTGATCTTCAGGATGCATACTTGCACATTGCCATTCCTACAGAGAACCGGCAATACCTCCGGTTTGCCTGTAACCAAGGGCACTTTGTTTTCTGCTCTTCCCTTTGGTCTGTCTACTGCTCCACAGGTCTTCAATCGGGTCCTAGGTGCCTTGATATTGCTCTTGCACAGGACCGGGGTCCGAGTTACTCCTTACATGGACAATCTCCTGCTGAAGGCCTCATCTCCGGTGCTTCTGCATCACAAGATCCAGGAATGCATTCACATTCTCTCCCATCATGGGTGTATCTTGAACATGGACAAGTCGGATCTGGTTCCATCTCAGCGTCTTGTTTACCTGGGACTTCTCTTCGACACAGTGAAGGGGACGAGGCAGCTCACGAGATTGCATGCAAAGTATCCACTGTCCTAGAGTTGGATCCGGTGCCAGCCAAGAAGTTGACGTCTCTGGTGGGGAAGTTTCATCATGGAAGCAGTCCCGTTCGCCATAGCTTATGCAAGGGAACTTCAACGGTTTGTGATCCAGGCCTGCAAGGGACAGACGGATCTCTTGAAGATATCAGTCTCGCTTCCCCTACATATGGAACTGAGTCTGTCATGGTGGCTCAACCTCTCGCATCTCCTGAAAGGAAAGGCCTTCCTGATTCCCTTCTGGACGACTGTAACCACAGATGCCAGTCTGTCGGGACTGGGTGCGGCCTTGGGTCACCGGAATGTCCAGGGCCAGTGGTCTCCGGAGGAGAGTCTCCTTCCCATCAACATATTGGTGCTTTGAGCAATCTTCCATGCTCTCTGGTATTGGACGGTCCAGTTGGAGAGTTGTCCTGTTCGAGTCCAATCAGACAACACCACGGCCGTGGCTTACATCAACAAGCAAGGCGGCATAAGAAGTTTTGCAGCTTGGTTGGAGGTCAAGGCTATTTTGGCCTGGACAGAAGATCATGTTCCTGCTATTTCCGCAGTTCACAGTCCAGGCATGGACAACGTCCTGGCAGACTTCTTAAGTCGACACACCATTGACAGCGGAGAATGGGAATTGAATCAGGAGGTGTTCCATCTCATTGTCCAGAAGTGGGGTCTTCCTCAGATCGACCTGATGACGACGAGACACAACAGGAAGGTTCCACTGTTCTGCTCCTGTTGGAACGACCCTCAGACTCTAGCAGTGGATGCCATGTCCAGTCCATGGAGTTTTCTCCTGGCATACATATTTCCCCCTCTTCCCATGTTGCACAGGGTATTGAGGAAGCTTCGTCTGGAGCGATCTCCATTCGTTCTGATTGCTCCATTTTGGCCTCGCCAGTCTTGGATTCCGGAGCTTCTGGATCTGTCGGTGTTGGAACCGTTTAGACTTCCCCACCGTGTGGATCTTCTTCTACGGGGATACCTGTGGGAGGAGGATGTTGAACGTTTGGGTTTGACGACCTGGAAGTTGAATCCTCCATTTTGAAGAAGGGCTTTTTGTTACTGCTTACCATTGTTTCAGCGTCAACTATAGGCGTGAGGTTTCAAGCATGCCGTAGGCCTCTGTTTTATGTGTTTGCTTCCTGTAGTCTCCTCCTACCTACTTCCTCCCTCTGAGCTGCTCCTCCTACCTGCGTTGTTGTGCTTAGCAGTTCTCTTACCTTGGGCTCTGTGTATGACCTGGCTAGTCTTCCATCCAACCTGCTGCTGACCTGTGGCTCTGTCTATTTTGCGTATTCCTATTACTGGACATCCAACCTGGTGCAGACATGTGGCTCTGGCTGACTACCTGAACTGTGCATGACCTGGCTTGTCTGACTACCCCCTCTGGTTCTGACTTGTGGCTCTGTCTGACTACTCTTATGTTTGTTCCTTGTGCCTAGCAGACACCCAGCCTAGTGCGGAACTGGGGCTCTGGTAGGCCAGCTCTGATACTGACTGCAGGCTTGAGTCAGTTATCTACTCCCTCTCCGACTGGAGGCTGAGTCAGAGTTCTCTCTTTACTGACGGCAGGCGTGCATGGGTACATCTCCTACTTCGGATGAAGATCCTGTGTTCCTGTTCCTGACCCAGTTCCTGCTCCTGTTCTGTTCCTGATTCTGGTAGAGACTACCAGTGGCTGAGGCCTAGTCTCTAGCATTGTGGTCAAGCTTGGCAGCGTATTATTTCTGATAACTATGCTCGCTGGCTTGTAACCCTCTGCTTGTTTCTTTGTATATATTTGCCTACTTCCTATTGTATATATTTGCCTACCACTACTATTAATAAATTGCATTTAATTATACCGTACTGACTCCTGAACTTCTCTGGGAACCATGACACTTTTCTTCTGAGATCATTGCTACTATACTTCGTGCCCGTGATTGCTGGCTTTTGCTGTCAGTCAGGTGTGTGAACTCTCCATCGGCCCCCTGTCTATTGCCCGCCCAGTATTGCCTATATAGACTGGGCTGAGGCACCCTTTGGTTGCCCTTTTGTGGTGTCTCTATGTCAGTAGTCACCTGCCTTTGTACCTGTATCGATGGGCCTGTTTAGCTACAGTATACCAGTGTCAGAGGTTCGTCCAGACGCCAGTGTCACTCCTGCGTGGTTCCTGCCTCCGTTTCTGATCCGCTTGGGCTGACGTTCCTGCTTCCGTTCCTGATCCGGTGTTGCATTGTTCCTGCTCCCGTTCCTGACCTGGGTTTGCTGTCCTGCTGTTCTGTGTCCTGGCCTGGCCTGTCTGTTGTTCCTGCTTATAGATCCTGACTGTCCTCTTTCATTCGACTTTGGTCGCCTGGGCGACATTCTGATTACTGGTTTGTTCCATATCACCGGTTGCTAGCTGCCTCCATTACAAGCACCGGTAGGGCTTCCTTGTATCCCAGTACGCTGTACTGGTTACTCCATATTCAACGGGTGCAAGCTGCCTCTGTTACTGCACCGGTAGGGCGATCCCGATGTCCAGTACGCGGTACTGGTTTACTCCATATCACCGGTTGCTGCCTCCCTTATTGCACCAGTAGGGCGTTCCTGTTGCCCAGTACGTGGTACTGGTTTACTCCATATCACCGGTTGCTAAGCTGCTTCCTTTACTGCACCAGTAGGGCGTTCCTGTTGTCCAGTACGCGGTACTGGTTTACTCCAAATCACTGGTTGCTAGCTGCCTCCATTTACAGCACTGGTTGGGCCTCCCTGGTTTTCCTATACGTGATACTGGTTTGCTCCACTGTACCATCTTATGCTGATGCATCCCACCTTACAGAACTAGTGGAGCTGTCCTTCAGTCATTTAGGCTGCCTTGCCCGGTATTTTGGCAAGGCCAGTAGAGCCTCACTCTGATTATTGTGCCATCCTCCAGGCTGCCTTGCCCGGTATATTGGCAAGGCCGGTAAAGCCTTATTCCTACAATTGAGTATTCCATCTGGCTGCCTTGCCCGGTATTTTGGCAAGGCCGGTAGAGCCTCACTCAGATTGTTGTGCCATCCTCCAGGCTGCCTTGCCCGGTATATTGGCAAGGCCGGTTGAGCCTTATTCCTACTATTGAGTAATCCATCAGGCTGTTTTGCCCAGTATTTTGGCAAGATCGGTAGAGCCTTAGTCATATTGCTGTGCCATACCATAGGCTGCCTTGCCCGGTATATTGGCAAAGCCGGTAGAGCCTACCATACTGTATCTTGTAAAAGCTACTGTCTGAACCTATTTGTGCATGTCGTATATATGTATGTTCAGGACCCGTGAGGGTTCTTATTAAACTTTTCAATTAAGTTTGATTTTTATCTTACTCTGTGTCTGACAGTCAAAACAAACCGTGACACCTGTTTCTTCTAAAGCATACCATCAGGTTGGGTCTACCTTTCTTTCTTGATGTGCTGATAGGGATCTTTCCCATGACTTTGATCTCCCTACGGTCCTTTCTTTTTTGCAGGATGGGGTTGATAAGGGTCTCAGTTTGAGTTCCTTGAAGGTTCAGACTTCTGCAAGCTCTGTTTTCTTTCAGAGACGTCTTGCCATTATCCCTGAAGTCAAGGTTTTCTTCCAGGGTGTTGCTCATGCTCGCCCTGCTTTTAAGAGTCCCACTCCTCAGTGGGATCTCAGTTTGGTCTTAGGTGTTCTCCAGCGTCCGCCTTTTGAGTCCTTGGCTACCATTCCTTTACGCCTCATGACTTGGAAGATGGCTTTTCTCCTGTTGATTTTGTCTGTTCGCCGTGTCGCGGAGTTACATGCTTTGTCCTGTAAACCCCCCTTTTTGGTTTTTCATAAGGACAAGGAGGTTATTCTCACTTCTCAGGAATTTCTCCAGAAGGTGGTTTCTGAGTTCCACATTAACCAGGAAATAGTGGTACCTTCTTTTTGTCCTGACCCTACATCTGACAAGGAAAGCGATCTTCACTTGTTGGATGTTGTGCGCTGCCTTAAGTTTTCCGTGCATCGTGCTGAGTCCATCCGCCAGTCTGGCGCGTTGTTTGTCATTCCTGAGGGTCCTAGGGCTGGTAAGCCGGCTTCTAAGCTTACCGTTGCTTCCTGGATTAAATCCACCATTCATAAGGCTTACAAATTGTACCCTCTCGGGTTACAGCTCATTCTACCAGGTCTATTGGAGCCTTTTGGGCTTACAAGAATCAGGCCTCGGCTGTTCAGTTGTGCAAGGCGGCTGCTTGGTCGTCAGTGGACACCCTTTCCAAACACTACCGTGTTGATGTGCTGGCATCAGCTGATGCCAGTTT
This sequence comes from Rhinophrynus dorsalis, assembly GCA_037306005.1. Lineage (NCBI taxonomy): Eukaryota > Metazoa > Chordata > Amphibia > Anura > Rhinophrynidae > Rhinophrynus > Rhinophrynus dorsalis. The sequence continues at coordinate 133,043,950 of CM074728.1, forward strand.
TGGCAGGAAGATCCTAGAGGCTGTATTGCCTGTCTAGGGTCTTTCTAGGTACCTTTAGTACTGCTTAACTGTTGAGCCCTGTTGGCTCTAGCTCAGTGTGCTGTGTTAATTTCTGGTGTGTTTACACCGGTTTTCGTGTCCATTGACACTTTATTTTTAGAGGACTGTGTATGATCTGTTTAGCTCATGTATGCTCTGGTGACTTTGGGGCGCTGCGCCTGGTCCTTGTCTTACTTCCCACCTCAGGGAACTCAATGGTTGGACATCCCAAAGTTACCAGTAACCTATATTGGACGACAGAGAAAATAGGATTTTAGTCTTACCTGTTAAATCCTTTTCTCTTAGTCCATGTAGGTTACTGGTCTCCCACCATGTCAAGGGACCATGCTTGACTCTCCTATGGCAGAACGTGGGGGTCCTTTCAGGTTCACGCTCACAGGAGTCTTCTTTTCCCTTTGGCTATTTAGTCAATAATTAGCGTCATCGATCTAACTGGAGAGTATTGGCTACTGTAGGCTGAGAGGGAAGGTAGGCTCCACCCAGCACTTCTTATTCAAGAAAGTTTCCTGTCTTACTTAAAGGGGCAGGTCTCCTATCCCAAAGTTACCAGTAACCTATATGGACTAAGAGAAAAGGATTTAACAGGTAAGACTAAAATCCTATTTTCTCTTACATCCAGTATGGAACACTGGAACCATGGGGGTGGAGTCCCTCTTCCAGGAGGATAGGGCACATCTCAAAAGATAGGGACTCTTCCTCCAGCTCAGCCCCCTGACTATTTCCAGATTCATGTGTCCCACGAAGCAGAAAGGAGTGCAGTGGCCATTCTCTTAGCTTCTTTAGGGATTTTTTTTATTATATTAGATATAGGGCTGTATAGTCCCCCATCAGGCTGTCTCACATCACTGGCTTCCCTGGAGTTGGATTGTCCATTTCACAGGTGCCTTGTGGACCTTTTGCTCTGTGGAGGGGACTTTGTTCTGATAGCTGAGCCTCCTAGAGATTCTGCCTTTTGCCTATGATTGTAGCCTGAAGACAGAGATGGGTGAGTAACCCTTTGAGTACCTTAGTCTGCTGTATGTCCCATGTTAAGCTATGCTGAAAACTTTGTGTGTTCTTGTTATACTGTGCACTCACTCATAGCTCATCTCTTCATTTGTCTTCTGGTACAGATGGCTGTACTGTGTTTGTAGTTTAACTCATTCCTTGCTGTTCTGCAATGTAAGTTCATTGTGGGTGTAATACTGTATTAAGGTGGTGTTTTATTTTTTGGGGGTGGATATTTCCCCTCCTCCACTATTATAAATTCTCTTTTCACTCCCTAAGGTGTCCCCAGTATATTTTGGATTTTTTTTCCTTCATTTTCAATTTTATTTTAATTTTTAGGCAACGTGCTCCTTTAAGAACCGGAGCCTGCCCAAGGCGATCTTTTCTTCATTGACTTCTATGGGATAAACATCTTTGGGACATATTGCTGCAACCTTTTAGGCTACAACTGTCAGAGAGGGCTCTTTATACTGGTGTCTTCATGCTCTATTGCATGCTGCATTTTGTGAGTGTCCACAGAGCATGTCTCAGCCACGTGTTTCTACGCAACAAGCAAGGGAGAAGATTACAGTTCCATAATACCCTGGGCTTTCTTCTGATTGGCTGGCACACTTACTGGTGTTTTACTTATTTACATAATTCATTCAGATTCTAGACAGGTATAAATCTCCATATCAGCCAGATAACTTTTGGTCTGCATGATGATCTGAGTCTGATGTGGAAAAAGAAGATTGTTGTTAAAAAGAGGTGTAAAAAAAAAAAATACAGGAGTGCAAGAATTGGAAGCATAATGGCTCTTGTGAGGAGAATTCTGACAGGCACTGCCTTCAACTGATAAGTTGTCTTATGTCGTGTAAGACATTTGCAATTTGGAGGCAATAATGAGAATAGTGTTATCAATCCACATATAAGACCCTCGCCTCATGAGGATGTACACTTTAGAAAACACTCAAAAAAGGTTAAAACCTGATTATTTTTGCTCCTTCAATGAGGATAATGAAAAAGATGTAAATGTAGACTCGTATATTTTGGAAATATTGGGAGCTCCAATGCATAAAGTGAACAGTCTGCACATAACATCTAAGGATGGATGTCAGCATAATACACCATACATCAGAACCATGAGTGTGTTTTCTTAATGTGGTGTTCATGGGTTCTCTCCTCCCCAAAATACAATGCAATACAACTTGATAACCACATCAATATAATGAACTCAACTCGGAGGTTAAAATAAAATCATTACAATACCTTTATTTTTCTTTATCTTTAAAACATCGATGATACAGGTGGTGAGCTGTATGGCAGGGCAACACGTAAGATGTATACATAAGAGAGGTGCCCCACCAATCTGATCAACGAGTTTCGCGTGTAAAGCTCTTAATCTTGACCTCGATCTAACACTGTCGACTTCCGTTAATTTGAAAATTCTCCAACCTACCAACAACCAATTCGTCAATCTCCATAGCTACAATTTATTAAACCAATCAAGAGACTTTTCCGTTCCTTTGATTTAAAAAAAAAAAAAAAAAACCTGTATCATTGATGTTTTAAAGATAAATATAAATAAAGGTTTCGTCATGATTTTATTTTAACCCTCTGAGTTGCGTTCATTATATTGGTGCGGTTATCACGTTGTATTGCGTTGAAATGTAGAGTCACCCAGTATTTGTTATTGGTGAAATCTCACTTCAGATCAATAAGAGGATGTACAATACAATTTTACAGGTTATGTGTACAGTCTCTGATTCCCTGTCCTTTCCTCTTCTCAGAAGCAGGCAGAACGTTGCTGAATCAAGAAATCTATGAATGCCTTCAGAATAGAGCTATCAAACAGGTCCAATATAATGTCCAGGTTTCATAAGTAATATCTTCATAGTACCAAAGAGAGGATTCTGTTTTCGCCCAGCAATCAATTTGTGCATGCTTAATTACAGACGTTTCAAAATGGAAGGGATTCACCACCTTAAGAATTCTAGAAAAAGTGTAGCGTACAACAAGACAAATTTGCTTATTAATAATGAATAACACTTCAGTTGTCCTATATATCAATAGAGTCAGCTGCAGAATTGGTGAGAGTTTTGGTGTTTGACTGGACAGACATAGAAGAGTCCCAGCAGAGTATTTACCAGGTCTTTCCAATGACGTAGCAGTAACCGGGTAACTTAGGGATCACAGCTTTTGGATGTTAAACAAGATGTAGCGTGGATTCTAGAGAATTGAGGTTAGTTAGAATAGTTCTATTTAGTCTCATTTAACTCTCCAAATTTTTAGTTGTCGACTGGATCCAGAAGCATTAGTGGTAGAAACCTTCCTACAATTTTGGGGAGAAGGCAGAGTAATTCTTCTAATCCAGAAACACAGTGACATTGATTCTTGTGATGCCATTTTGGCCAACACAACTATAATTTCCTACTCATTTTGAATTGGTCGTAGACTACCCTCATCTGATAACTTCCTTTTTAGAAACTTCTTACAGACCAGTTAGAGAAACCTCACAATATGTTACTCTGTCACAACATACAGCATTTACTGTGGTTCATTTCAGGTATTCAGCACTTTGCAACTCAGTTTCGCAAGCAGCTCTTTCTTTCTTATCAAGAGTCATGAGCACCAGATACCCAGTCTATTTACAGAGCCAATTTGAATGGCTAGGCTAGTTTGTTTGGAAGAGGACCTGGATCCCATATTTGCTGATCAAGTAGAAATAATGAATTTCCTTTCTTTCTTTCTTGATTGATCAAGGGAAGCTTTATAGAATGATTAATACTTACAGTTTAGCTATCTCAGCAGGATATGCACATAACCGAAGGAGGCATACCTAGAGGCATCCCACTATATGCAGACTCTTGAAAAGCATTCGGTTATCTACACCATCTGAATCCAGATAAAAGTCTTTATAGAATGTTAATGATGTCTTAGAACTGTTGAATTCTTGGCGTCTTAATGAGGATTTCTCTTTGAAACAGTGGTGAAATTAATTGCCCTTCTCTGTTTCCTCTCCTTAAAATGGACCTTTCGTGTTCAGACATACCCAGACCCGTTGCTTCATTATATCTATACAATCAAAACTGCCTTTGTATTCTTTAAAAGCGTACCGTTCTAAGTTAAATATTACCCATTTGCTGTCCATTATTGAGAGGGAGAGCGGCTCGATCTTAATTACATTTGCAATGATTGGCAGTGCTTTCCCTCTCTGGAGATGCCAATCATGCTTCCAAAGCCTGGCCCCTCACTCGGAAACATAGGGATAGCTGAGATGGATGGTGGGAGGAGAAATTAGGACACATGGCAGCTCTATAGAGCGGTGAGGAACAGCCTGTATCACACAAACGTCACTGTAACGGAAGCTGAGAAGGGACCGCGTCGCCTTCCGCCGTCGTTCCTGGGTCTCTCCTTCTCGACGCAGATAAGCGCCGTCGGATGCACCAGTTGAAGTATGAACAGTCACTGGAAACAGCCACAGGATCACTGGAAGCAGGGAAACAGGGAAGAGTCCACGTCGCCGCCTGACAGTCCACGAAGTTAGGTCGCAGGAAACTGGCAGCAGGCGGTCGGCGATTCAGGATACTTGGCGCAGATGGGTATCAGAGTGGATACTTTAGACCATAAGCAATACAAGACTCCAGGACTCCTTGTTCACTCCAAAACAGAACTCACTTTATTGAAACAAACCACAGATATTTATAGTCAAACCTTACATTCAAATAAATGGACCAAGCAAATACATTAGGAACATAATTCAATCACACAGTAGACAAAAGGTCAATGGTCTAACAAATACAATGACTCAGACTTCATTACATATCAAATACAACAGGGTTGCTGAACTCACACAATGGACATAAAGACTGGAGGGACTTGAATGAATTATCTCACCGCAGGGGGTCTCAATACAATAGCCTCAGTGCCTACAATACACATTGCAAGTAACATTAGGTAAACTCAAATTATTAACCCCCTAATGGCCCTGTTCCCTGAAAGCAGGCTATGATTTTTAGTCCTTTTTGGCACATCTGTCCACCAATATAATATCCCAAAGCTCTACATAGCTTGCGTCACTGGGCTGACAATCCATATGCCTAGACAAGGGTTGTTTTAGGCATGACAGGAATGTCCACAGTTTTTGGTTAAACAAACTTATGGCCAGACAAGGCCTAAGTAACGGATAACATCCGTTACATTTCTCCCCCTTTTAGTACCAAGCCAGCGGGTACAGCAGGAAACGCTGGCTTGGAGCTGTAGGAGGGCATAGAGATGGTGAGGCACTTGTCTGGACAGTACATTAGTCCGGAGGCCTTGGTCCTAGGCCAGTTTTAACTGTGGGGCCCCTTGTCCTGGGCCAGAGATTGAAATAGTCTTTCTGTCCTGGGCCAGGGGAAAACAGGAGCCCTTTGTCTGGGCCTGGTAGTGGTGCACAAGGCCCTGCTCCTGGGCCAGTGAGGAGAATGCCAGTTCCTTTGTCCTTAGTCCTGGGCCAGGGGAACTGGTACTGGGTTGCCCTGACCAATAGCAGATTAGGGGGCCTCTCCTGGTCCCTTCTCCAGGCAGTGCTGAGGACAAATCCTTCTGGGTCTGGGGCCAGTGGCTCCGGGTCAAGAGCCAGTCTATAAGGGGGATCTCCCTGGGGCAATTGTGACTCTGGCTTCTGGACGTCAGAGTTTGGGGAGAGAGGCACATCTCCCCCTTTTAGTTGGGCCAGGGCCCCAGAGGCACAGGAGAGGATGTTTGTCCCACTCCCCTGTGCTGGGGCAACGTTCTGGGGCACATTCCCACCCCCCATGCAGAACTCAGGGAATTCAGGGGGCACAATCGTTGGGCTGGGGATGAGGACTGTTGTCCCATTCATCCCAGCCAGAGTTTCACAGGGCCTGGTGCGCTCGCTCCCACGCCCCACGCCAGGGGTTACAAGGGTGCTGATGGGGAACGCATTCCCACCCATCAGTTCACAGTTCAAATCCACAGGAGGAAATGGGGTCTTGGGGCAACATCCAGGGTCTTCCGGGGCAGTAGCAGCACTGCAGTGAGGCAGTGTGTTGGACCCTTCTTCTTTCTGGCCCCTCACATCAGGGCCATCTCTTCTCTTGGGGAGGAGGGCACTCTCAATCCTTCTAGCCATCTTATCCATGTACCTGGAGAATACATTCTTCCCCTTCTCCAGGGCAACAGCCACAGGGGACGGACTGGGGCTGTTGGTGGGGACCTGCATCTCCTTCATCACAGCAGGGGTTTCCCAGACCCTGGTGAGCTCGCTCCCACTCACCAGGTCAGGGTTTACAGGGGGGCTGATGGGGCACTCTTCTCCACCCATCAGTTCACACAACATATCCTCAGGAGGGCCAGCAGCACTGCTCTCTTCCAGTCCGCTGGGGTCCTCCTCTTGTAGGCCATCACTTTCCAGGGCCTTCTCTGCCTTGAGGGAGACCGCAGTCCCATCCCTCAAGGCGGCATCCTCTGTGGCCCTGGAGAGCACATACCGCTCCACTTCCAGGGCGTTTTCCAACCCCACAGGGGGCATCATCTTGGGGCTGCTGGTGAGCTCTTCCACACTCACTACAGCAGGGGGGTCATAGGGACTGATGGGCTCTCTCCCACCCATCAGCTGGGACATACAATTGCTGCTGGTGGGGACCTGCATCTCATCCACCGCAGCTGGAAAGACAGGGGAAGGGGCAACATGCCTATCAGGGGAGACGTCTGTCCCATCCCCTGATGCCGAGGCATCTTCTTCACTGAGGAGGAACGCATTCCCACTCCTCAGCTCAGGGAAAATACAGTTCAGGGGCAAAGGGGTATCAGGAAGGACGATTTTCCCACTTCCTGATGCAGGGGCAACAACAGGGGCACTAGTGAGGAACGAATTCCCACTCACCAGTGTGGAGTGAACAGGGGTAACACAATCCTGGCCCTCAAAGTCGCTGAAGTCCTCCTCAGATGCGATACCCCCCCATTCTTCTTCCTCTTTTTGGAATTCCCGGACCTCTCGAATGAACCCAGCATATAGTTGCTCCAGGTCCCATTCACATCCTGCCAGAATATCCAAATTTCCCTGGCAGTCCGCAGGAATGTATCCACCAAAACGGTCCTCTCTTTTGTCCCGGATCTCCCAGTATCTGCTGGAGTCAGGGCACCCAAAAGTAGAGTCCATGTGGTAGGCGTTCCATACCAGCCCTTGGATGTCCCATCGCAAGCGGGCTGGGCACCAGTCAAAAAGGCCCTCGGATCCATATTCCTGGTCCAGGTATTTAACAAAGTCCCAGTACTCCTCCTGTACTCTGAGCTCCTCTGTAATGCACGCATCCAACTCTGGAACGAAGTCGTAGATAACATCACCCAGCTGGGTCCACCACTGTATTCGGATGGCGCTGTAGCGATCCTCGTATGCTCCCAGAGTGTCTGCCAGCACTGTTTCATCTGCCATGCCTCAATTGCTGCACCCAATATGAAGGAGAAATCCCACCGCTATGCCACCAATGTAACGGAAGCTGGGAAGAAGGGACCGCGTCGCCTTCCGCCGTTGTTCCCGGGTCTCTCCTTCTCGACGCAGATAAGCGCCGTCAGATGCACCAGTTGAAGTATGGACAGTCACTGGAAACAGCCGCAGGATCGCTGGAAGCAGGGAAGCAGGGAAGAGTCCACGTCGCCACCTGACAGCGTATGAAGTTTGGACACAGGAAGCTGGCAGCAGGCGGTCGGCGATTCAGGATACTTGGCGCAGATGGGTATCAGAGTGGATACTTTAGACCATAAGCAATACAAGACTCCAGGACTCCTTGTTCACTCCAAAACAGAACTCACTTTATTGAAACAAACCACAGATATTTATAGTCAAACCTTACATTCAAATAAATGGACCAAGCAAATACATTAGGAACATAATTCAATCACACAGTAGACAAAAGGTCAATGGTCTAACAAATACAATGACTCAGACTTCATTACATATCAAATACAACAGGGTTGCTGAACTCACACAATGGACATAAAGACTGGAGGGACTTGAATGAATTATCTCACCGCAGGGGGTCTCAATACAATAGCCTCAGTGCCTACAATACACATTGCAAGTAACATTAGGTAAACTCAAATTATTAACCCCCTAATGGCCCTGTTCCCTGAAAGCAGGCTATGATTTTTAGTCCTTTTTGGCACATCTGTCCACCAATATAATATCCCAAAGCTCTACATAGCTTGCGTCACTGGGCTGACAATCCATATGCCTAGACAAGGGTTGTTTTAGGCATGACAGGAATGTCCACAGTTTTTGGTTAAACAAACTTATGGCCAGACAAGGCCTAAGTAACGGATAACATCCGTTACAGTCACAGATACATTTTTAATTTGTTTTCAATATTATATTAGTACTTTAAAAATAAAAAAAGATTAAAGAATTTATAGACCATTTTATCAGCCGTTAGGATTTTACATCTGCACAACAGCATCTAGAGCTGTATTTTACCTGGCTTTCTCAAACTCTGTCGAACAAGGTTTGCAGAAAAATATCAGATGTGAACGTTACTCTCAACTTTGTTGTCCTTTCATAAACCTCACCTCCCAGTATCCTCTACGCTTGCTCGTTGGGTATTATGCAGGTACAGGTACTAATACTGCATCTAGTTTTCTCTTCCTCTTTTTTTTTTGGGTGGGGGGCATCACCATTGGTCCTTGCATCCCTCAGTTGATGCGAGAGAAAAGGGAATTTTTTTTACTTACCGATAAATCATTTACTCTTTGTCCAATTCAGGGATGCAGAATACGTTTTGGGTTGGAATACCCTGCCATTTCTTGAAGTACTAGCTGCTTGTGGGGAGGCCTATTTATAGCACAATATAGGCAGAGTTTTAGCATTGAATACCCTGGCTCCTCCAGGGGGTCTCAACACCCCAACTGGTCCCTGCGCCTCAACTGGGGTAAAATCCCATATCCAACATATAAAGGGGCATGTAGCAGGCAATTACTGTCCCTAGTGTGTTCTAGTATGGACATTAAGATAATTATTCAATAACACCTTAACGTTAAGTGAATAGGACTGTCACACATTTCCATTGTTTAAGGATGGGTGACAGGCTTGACATGTCATGATTTTCATGATCACAGAGTGCCTTGATCATGCCGGGGAGGCTGGCTTACAGCTACAGGAACAGACAGAGGCATAACTAGAAGCCACGGGGACCTGGTGAAATAATTGACATTGGCCCCCCTTAACCACATTGGCCACCTCCACATTGCCCCCCAGTTTCCAAATTGTACCTTCCACAATGTCCCTCAATCTCCACATTGCCCCTTCCACAATGCCCCTCAATCTCCACATTGCCCTTTCCACAATGCCCCTCAGTCTCCACATTGCTCCCTCCACATTGCCCTCATCTCTTACCTTCCTGGTGGTCCAGTGGCGTGGTAGAGGATAGGTCTGTGCCCCCTTCTGCACAGACCTCCCGTGCGGTCCTCTTCAGTAATGCAGAGTGCTGGGAGATTATGTCATCTCCTAGCACTCTGCATTATGAGAGTGCCAGTCTGTCGGAGGGAGATCAGCAAATTGCAGGCACCAGGCAAGAGGGTCACAGGGGGTGGCTGGGCCCCTGAAGTGACGGGCCCGGTCGCAGGTGCGACTCCTGCGACCTCTGTAGTTATGCCAATGGGACCAGAGCAGTCATCAATAAGGGGTTAATAGATTGTTATTGTGATTGATGGCAGCATACAGTAATTGAGATCAAAGTATCAGTCACACAGTGACAAAATCTGTCTGAGATGAGCTAGTTGGTCTTCTCTGTCGTCCAATACAGGTTACTGGTAACTCTGGGAGGAGATCTGCCCCTTTAAGTAGGCAGGAACATTTCTCTAAATTTATGCAGGGGGTGGAGCCTCCCTTCCCTCCCTGGCTGCAGCTAGCCAACCAGCTCCAGAATGATTTGTTCCTCGGTGCGACAACACCAGGTGGAGAACATTCTGCTATAGTTTTAGTTTCTTTTTTATTTTCTGTCAGATATGGAATACCACTATTAGGCGGATTACCATGAATGACAAATGCCCTTAGATGTGGCTAGCTCAGTATCCAGGTGCTTTTTGATTCCAAGTGCTTCCCCAGGAGTTACCCACTGAGGTAATTCTTGATGCATGGTAATCTGAAAACAGAAGATCTGCAGGAAAGGTGAGCTACCCTTTGAGTGCTGCAGGTCCACTTATCCCACAATGCCCCTCCGCACAGGGGTTGTGTTCTGGAGTTCCTATGGGCACTCCTGCACTCATTGGGTATATCTTTGTATTTCTGTTGGTTGTTTGGAGCAGGTTTATGTGGTAACTTAACCCTTTCACTGCTGGTTTGACATGTTATTGGGGGTTTTATGGCACTTTTCCTACTGGACTAGTATTTTCTAGGTGTCCACACATGATCACTTGATGTTTTACAACTTTTCATGTTTTACTTTTATTTTTGGTAAATTTGTGTACTCCGCCTTTAAGGCACGCTTTACCATATAGACGCCATTGCTTCATTCACATCTCTGGGACTACACTGTTTGGGACGTATCTCTGCAACCATTTAACCTAGCGACTTCAGAGATGGCTCATTTTACTTGTCTACCTTTGCTCTATCATCCGGTTTATAGTTCAAGTGTGTTGGGGGGCTCAGGGAGCTTCGGACACTGTTTAGGATACTTTTTTTGGGAAAAATGTCCCATGAGCACTTGCTTTGCACCTAAATTCTGATTGACTTCCGTCGCGGCAGCCATTTTGTGAGCATTTCTGGCGAGTATCCTAAGCAGGGCTTGGACTTTCCCTCTCTCCTCTGCAGATTAACCCTTCCCTGCCAGATAAGTCTGTATTTAGCATTTCTGGGGTGAAATTTTAATCTTACACACTGAAATTGGGTGATTTACTGTACAGTTGGTTATTTTGACACTGTGAGTATATCTATACCGCTGGAGCTAGGGACTAGACCTAAGACTAAGGAGGCTGGGGTTTCAGTATCCCCCATTGCGCATCATTCAGGGCTACCTAGAGTTTTCTCTGGTAGTTCACTTATTCCCAGCATGTTCTGAAATTCCTGACAGCAACCCAGGGACCTCCAGCCATGCTACTGAGCCAGCTTGGGTGCAAGAGTTTAAGGCTGCGACTAGGGACCTTAGGTCCACTCTACAGCTCTTTCCATCCCAGATACAGGGGGCCCTACAGACATGGCAGACCCCTCTACTATCAGATCTTTCCTGCCTAAACCTCAGGGGGCACCTGATGTATCAGATTCCTCTGAGGAGGAACTGCTGTTGGATTCAGATATTGAGGATGGTTCGGTTCTAGAGTCTTCTCGGTGTCTTGGGGACCCGTTTGAAGCTGATCCTGACCATTCTACTGAGGGTCTGATCAGAGCCATCTTAACCACCCTCAATGTTCCCTTGGTTCAAGAAGTTCCTTCTGATCCCTCTGATGTGTTTCAGGAGCCAACAAAGCCCCTTACTTATTTTCCTCCTAATCCTACTCTTGACCGTCTGGTTTCTGAAGAGTGGAAGTCACCGGACCAGACTGCTTCTGTGTCCAGGAAATTTGCCAAGCTTTACCCCTTTTCTGAAGCTGCGCGCTTGCTAAGTGGGTTCATCCCCCCAAGGTGGATGCATCTATCTCCAGGTTATCTAAATCTACTGCCTTACCAGTATCCAATGCTTCTGCTCTGAAGGACTGGACTGACAAGAAACTTGAGATTTCTCTTAAGTCCATTTTCGCCGCTGTTGGTACTGCTATGTGCCCAGCGTTTGCTATTGCGTGGGTTAACCGGGTTATTGCAGTCTGTACTGAGCAGCTTACTACGGCTGTCCGTCAAGATGCTCCCACTTCAGAGAAATTGCGTCTTCTTGCCAATATCTCTGAAGTGCAACACTATGTTTCTGCTGCCGCCTTTGATGCTGTCCGCATGATGGCTAGGGTTTCTACTACGTCTATCGTATTGGCAGTTCTGTGGTAGCAAAGACTTCAGAAGAGAAGGATTTGGGGGTGGTCATCTCTGACAGCCTCAAGATGAGTAACCAATGCAACCAGGCGGTGGGGAAAGCAAATCGTATGCTTGGCTGCATAGCTAGAGGTATAACAAGCAGGAAGAGGGAGATTGTGATCCCTCTGTATAGAGCTCTAGTGAGACCACATCTGGAATACTGTGTACAGTTCTGGAGGCCTCATCTGCAAAAGGATATAACTAAAATTGAGCGGGTTCAAAGAAGAGCTACAAAAATGGTGGAAGGTCTAAAGCATAGAACTTATCAAGAACGACTCAGAGATCTAAATATGTATAGTCTGGAGGAAAGAAGAGAAAGGGGGGACATGATTGAAACCTTTAAATATGTTAAAGGACTGAACAAGGTTCAGGAGGGAAGTGTGATTAATAAGAATCTGAATACAAGAACAAGGGGGCACAATCTGAGGCTAGTTGGAGGAAAAATCAAGAAAAACATTAGAAAATATTATTTCACTGAAAGAGTAGTAGAAACTTGGAACAAACTTCCAGCAGAGGTGGTTGATATATCCACAGTAACACAGTTTAAACATGCCTGGGATAAACATGTATCTATCCTAAGATAACAATAAAGGAATACTAAAGGGCAGACTAGATGGACCAGGTGGTCTTTTTCTGCCGTCAATCTTCTATGTTTCTATGTCTTTGGTAGCCAGGCGAGCCGTTTGGCTCAAGATCTGGTCTGCTGACACTGCTTCCAAGAAAGCCCTGCTTTCTTTGCCTTTTCAGGGTACCTCCTTGTTTGGGCCTGATCTTAAGGAATTGATCAGTGAGGCTACTGGGGGTAAAAGTACTCTTCTACCCTTGATCCCTAAGAAGAAAATGCCACTTAAGCGTAACCGGTATTTTCGTTCCTTTCAGGATGAGACACGTCCAGCGAACCAGGCGGTTCCCTCAGCTCTACGTACCTCCTCCAAGCCCAAACAGCAATGGAAGCCCAAGGTCTCCTCCAAGCCCAAGGCTTCCAAGACTGCTTCGGCATGACTCGCCGAACCCGGGTCCGCACCCTGCTGTGGGTGGTCATCTGTGACTCTCTCACAGCATTTGGGAGGATTCTCTGTCGGACCCATGGGTTTTACAGGTGGTGAAAGATGGATACAGGATCCCTTTCTATTCTCTTCCTCCCCTTCATTTTCATCTTTCTCATACTCCTCAGGGTACCAAGAAACGTCGTCTGTTCGACGGCGCTGTTCAGGCTCTACTGGACAAGGATGTCCTGGAGCCAGTGCCCCTTCCAGACAGGGCTTCAGGGTTCTATTCGAACCTCTTTGTGGTCACCAAGAAGGATGGCGGATCTTGCCCTATTTTGAAGGATCTAAACTCCTTCGTGATCAGAACTCTCTGCGTACAGTGATTGCTGCCATGTCTGCGGGGGAGTTCCTTGCTTCTCTGGATCTACAGGATGCTTATTTACACATCTCAGTTCATCTGGAAAGCAGGCAGTACCTTCGGTTTGGCTGCGACAGAGGGCATTTTCAGTTCTCAGCTCTTCCATTTGGTCTGACGATGGCTCCCCAGGTGTTCCAACGGGTTCTGGGGGCCTTGATATCCGTCCTCCGCCGGGACAGCATCAGAGTGACTCCTTACATGGACGACTTGCTATTGAAAGCCACCACTGTGGACCTTCATCAGTAAGTTCAGACCTGCATCCAAGCCATTACCCATCACGGTTGGATTGTCAACTAGGACAAGTCGGATCTTGTCCCATGCCAGCAATTGGTCTTCCTGGATCTTCTCTTCGATACGCAGACGAGCATGGTGTTTCTTCTGGACGAGGTGGCTCACTAGATCGCCCACAGGGTTTCAGCAATTCTATCTCAGGATCCAGTTCCAGTTCAGAGGCTGTCTTCTCTGATGGGGAAAATCATATCCATGATAGAAGTGGTCCCATTCACCATGGCGCACACCAGGGAACTCCAGAGGTTTGTGATCCAGGTGTGCAAGACTCGACCAGATCATCAGAGGATGTCAGTTTCCCGTCCTCTTCACTTGGAACTGAGCTTGGAATGGTGGCTGGACCTGTCCAACCTGCTCAAGGGGAGATCCTTTCTGATTCACTACTGGACCACGGTGACAACAGATGCCAGCCTTTCGGGCTGGGGAGCTGTCCTGGGTCGAATCAGCGCTCAGGGGAAATGGTCCATGGAGGAGTCCCTCCTTCCGATCAACATCTTGGAACTTCGGGCGATATTTCACACCCTGTGTCATTGGGTGTCTCAGCTGGAGTACTGTCCAGTCTGAGTGGAGTCAGACAACGCCACGGCAGTGGCTTACATCAGCAAGCAAGGCGGAACAAGAAGTCTCGCTGCTTAGTTAGAGGTCAAGGCATTTTGTCCTGGGCAGAAGATCATGTTCCTGCCATACCGCAGTGCACATTCCAGGCGTAGACAATGTCATGGCAGACTTCCTCAGTCGTCACACAGTGGACAGCGGAGAGTGGGAGTTACACCCCGAGGTGTTCCAGCTCGGCATTCACATGTGGGGGATGCCTCACGTGGACCTGATGGCGACAAGACACAACAGGAAAGTTCCGGTGTTCTGCTTTCGGTGGAGAGACTCTCTGGCTCTAGTCCATCCCTTGGATGTTTCCGCTGGCTTACGTCTTTCCCCCCACTTCCCATGTTGACAAGGGTGTTACGGAAATTGAAGATGGAACATTGACCAGTCATCCTGATTGCTCCGTATTGGCCTCGCCAATCCTGGATCCCGGAGCTTCTGGCTCTATCTGTGGCGGAGCCCTTTCCGCTACCCTCACATCCGGATCTTCTTCTGCAGGGTTACCTGTGGAAGGAAGATGTTCATCAGCTCAATTTGACAGCCTGGAGGTTGAATCCTCGATTTTGAAGAAGGGTTTCTCTTCTGCTGTGGTGACTACTATCCTTAGTGCCCGTAAGCCTGTTTCGTCCAAGATCTATCACTGTGTCTGGTCGACTTTTGTGTCTTGGTGTGCTGACAGAGATCTGTCCCTTGATTTTGATCTACCTACTGTCCTGGCTTTTTTGCAGGACGGTGTGGATAAGGGACTCAGTTTGAGTTCTCTTAAGGTTCAGACTTCTGCGCGTTCTGTCTTCTTTCAGAAGCGCATCACTGTCCTTCCTGATGTCAGGGTTTTCTTCCAGGTTGTTACTCATGTTTGTCCTGCCTTCCGGAGTCCCGCTCCTCAGTGGGATCTTAATTTGGTCTTGGGCGTTCTTCAATGCCCCACCCCCCTTGAGTCTTTGGCTACTATTCCTCTACGTCTCTTGATGTGGAAAATGGCATTCCTCTTGGCGATCGTGTCTGTTTGCCGTGTTGCAGAGTTACAAGCTCTTTCCTGTAAACCACCATATCTGGTGTTTCACAAGGATAAGGTGGTGCTTCGTACCTCCAAGGAGTTTTTACTTAAGGTGGTCTCCGAGTTTCACATCAATCAGGAGATTGTGGTGTCCTTTTTCTGCCCTAACCCCTTCTCTGACAAGGAGAGATCTCCACTTGTTGGATGTGATATGTTGTCTCGCATTTTATGTCCATCGCACTGAATCTGTCAGGAAATCCGATGCTCTGTTTATCATTCCTGAGGGTCCTAGGGCAGGAAGACCGGCATCCAAAGTGACTATTGCGTCATGGATCAAGTCCACTATTCGTAGGGCCTACGAGTTGAGGAATAAGCATGTTCCCTTTCGGGTCACTGCTCTTTCCACCAGGTCTATTGGGGCCTCTTGGGCCTATGAGAATCAGGCTTCTGCTGATCAGCTGTGCAAGGCAGCCACTTGGTCTTCTGTGCACACTTTTTCGAAGCACTACCGTGTGGATGTGCTGGCTTCGACTGAAGCCAGCTTTAGGAGGAAGGTCCTGGAGGCAGCCTTGCCTGTCTAGGATCTTCTTCTTAGGTTCTTAGTGCTTCCTTACTGTTGAGCCCTGTTGGCTCTTGTTTTGTGTGCTGTGTACCAGTTCCTGGGGTATTGTTTTTGCCCCTGTTCAGTGTCGGTTGGCACTTCAGTTTTGTTGGGCTATCTCTGACCTGTTGGTTCATAGCTGTTCTGGTGACTTTGGGGGCCTTGCACGTGATCCTTGCCTTCTTCCCATCTCTGGGGAACTCAATGGTTGGACATCCGAAAGTTACCAGTAACCTGTATTGGACGACAGAGAAAAGAGGATTTTAGTCTTACCTGTTAAATCCTTTTCTCTTAGTCCATACAGGTTACTGGTCTCCCACTCTGTCAAGAGACCATGCTTGGCTCTCCTGTGGCAGACCTTTGGGGCCTTCCCTCACAGGAGTCTTCTTCCCTTCTACTATCTAGTCCTAGTTGGTGTCTCAAATCATTCTGGAGCTGGTTGGCTAGCTGCAGCTTAGGAGGGAAGGGAGGCTGCACCCCCTGCATACATTTAGAGAAATGTTCCTGCCTACTTAAAGGGGTGGATCACCTCCCAGAGTTACCAGTAACCTGTATGGACTAAGAGAAAAGGATTTAACAGGTAAGACTAAAATCCTCTTTTCTAGCTGTGGGACAGAGTTGATTGGTTTGTAAAGTGAAAACATGATCTGTGCAGCTGGATCCTGGTATTTTCCTTTGTACAATGTGTAGGCAGAATTGTTCACTTTATAAGAGTTAAACTTGGATAAGATTATCTGAACATGTTCCAGAGTTTAATTGCGTAAAACTCTTTCACCATACAAATGGTTATTTTAAAAAATGCATTTAATGTTATGCTAATTTGTATATTTTCTATTTCAGCAAACTTCAGAGTGTTTAACGGTGAAAATGACCCAGTATGGCAAAGACAAAATTCAAATAAAATATTTTAAAAATCTTACAGAATTAATTTTATTAAATGTACCTTGTGTTTCTGTCTGAATTAAACATTTTGTGATAAAACTGTACAGGTGGGTGTGTCATCTTTTTTATCTTGCTTCTTGGATGTTTAGAACCTGCTTAGACTCTGTACTACACACACCATGCTTAGAAGAACGCCATGTGTAAGGCCGGACCTGCTAACTAGCAGAGGATGACCGGAGTTGTAATGCAATAGCTGGTGAGCAAGTGGCTGCTAGTCATGCTGCATACATACCATTCATGTGCATTATGTAGTCTGCTTGAACTCCTCCAATGCAGAACTTGTAGAAAATGTACTCTCATACTTCTTCATTAGCTGCTTAATGAATTGATATTTATTTTCTCTCCCATCTTGTGTTCATTCTGTACCCGATTTCCTTATCCCCGGCTTTTGCTCTGCCTGTGATAACCTGCTTCAGAACACAGACACACAACCACTCACTCAACGTTAAACCCACATCTGATCAGTGTTTTCATTACAGCACCTGCACCTCTCTATCCTTCATATCTGAGGAGTCTGTGGTTCCAATCCATGTGCTTGTGTCATAGATGGGAAGGCAGCAGCCTCTGTATATGTCATATATATCTGGCAGGGGGAGCTATTTCTGTTATATACCTATGGAGAAAGGCAGAGTAGGGGGTGCTATATACATATACCCAGAGCAGAAAGGCAGAGATGAGGCTCTTGGTATATACCTGGGACAGAGAGGCAGAGATGAGGCTCCTGGCATTTACACAGGACAAAAAGGCAGAGATGAGGCTTTTGGTATATACATGGGACAGAAAGGCAGAGCTTTGAGTCTGTTGGTCTATGCCTGGATCAGAGATGAGGCTCTTTGTATTATATACACAGGACAGAAGCAGAGACTAGGCTGTTTGTATATACACAGGACAGAGAGGCAGAGCTTGAGGCTGTTGGTCTATAGCTGGAGCAGAGAGGCAGAGCTTTGACTCTATTGGTCTATACCAGGAGCAGAGATGGTGTTGTTGGCCTATACCCAGGAAAGAAAGACAGAACTTGATGCGATTGGCATTTACCCAGGACAGAAAGGCAGAACTTGATGCTCTTGGCATTTACCCAGGGAAGAAAGGCAGAGCTGAGGCTGTTGATATACTCTGGGCAGAAAGGCAGTTATGCTGGCTCTGGGCACAAAAGGGGTTGTGTGTATACCTGATATCTACCCTGGGAAGGAAATCAGATCTGTGGGTTGGCAGTGTGTATTTCGCATATGCCCAGGGAATGAAGGCAGAACTGGTGTGGGGGGGAGATTATATACCTGGTTCAGGATGGGGGCGGGGTTTGCTATACAAAGGGCTCTCCAAAGACCTGTTCATTAACAGAACAATACAATGGACAAGGGGCCACCCGCTTAGACTTGAGGAAAGGAGATTTCATCTATAACGACGGAAGGGTTTCTTTACGGTAAGGACAATAAAATTATGGAATTCACTGCCTGAAGAGGTGGTGCTTTCAAATACATTAGATGCCTTTAAAAAGGGCCTGGATACTTATTTAAAAGAGCATAACATAGAGGGCTATGTACGTTAGTATTGGGATTAATATTTAGTTAGGTCTTGTTGATCCAAGGAGAAATCTGATCGCCATTTGGAATCAAGAAGGAATTTTTTCCCCCCATTCAAGGCAGAATTTGAAATTGCTACATTAAGGGGGTTTTTTGCCTTCTTTTGGATCAACGATGGTAAACAGGAATAGGAAAAAGGTTGAACTAGATGGACACAAGTCTTTTTTTTTAACCTAAATTACTATGTTACTATGTAACTGATGGAGAGAGTCAAAGATTGGTGGTGGGTATATAACCGAAGAGGGTAGAGCTTGCAGGGTATTCACATATACCTGAAGACTGTTAACGTAAAAATAATACATTGACTGGGAGTGGCTCTACACAACTTAGATCTCTTCTTCAGGCATAAGAATGAAGACTGAAAACACAACTCATGACTGGTTAAACACTCATGCTAATTATTTTAACATTTAAAGGGGAACTACCACCCCACAATAACTGTACACGAATGTAGTCTTCATCTGGCGACTAGCTGCTTAGTAGCGCCAGAAATATTACCTGGTTCCAAAGTTTTTGACGTTTTTCTGAGGCTCACAGGAGCAGGAAGCACGAACATCTCGTCACAGTGACGTCCGTGCACCTGCGCTGTCAGTCTCTTTCTGAGCCACTTGGCTCCAAAAGGGACTGACAGCTCAGGCGCGTGGACGTCACTGTGACCAGATGTCCGTGCTTCCTGCTCCTGTGAGCCTCGGAAAAACGGCAAAAACTTTGGAACCAGGTAATATTTCTGGAGACTAGCGCTACTAAGCAGCTAGTCGCCAGATGAAGACTGCATTCGTGTACAGTTATTGTGGGGTGGTAGTTCCCCTTTAAATTCCCCTGGCAGTGAATATTCTTATCAGTATTTTCTACAATTCATTCCCTAGGCTTCAGTAGAGTATCTTTGTAGTTGACTAAATGATACAAACGAGATTTCACATTTTTGATGCTCCAGTACAGTCTAGTCTTTAGAGAGAGAGATTGCTATGTCTATATAATGTATGAGGCTAGTAGAGTAAAAATGATACCTTAATATTCTGAGTGGCTCTTGCTAGCCAATAATTGTATCATTTACTCTACAAGTCTCCTGGTTTTTCCATGGCTTACACTATTACCACCTTTACCTATAAATCAGCCCTTCACCAAAAACGGAATTCACCGTAGCATCAAAAAGGTGATAAATCTTGTTTGGATCCTTTAGTCAACTCCAAAGAGACTCTATAGCCTAGGGAATGAATTCTAGACGATACTGACAAGAATATTCACTGCCAGTGGGATTCAAATTTTACAGTAATTTGCATGTGTATAATAGCCTGTCATGTATTTTGTATCCACTCGTATTACGGCTGAAGAACAGACTAAGTTGCCTTGAACGTCTGCCTCCCAGATCTACTCCTCCATAAAAGTGTAATTGTTGCTATACCAGACTTCTGGGCTTTCTATGGGTACCACCCATCTCCTTGAAGAAAAAAAAAGTGTGTGGGAGGGGGTAAATACAGGGGCAGGACCGCAGGTATGGGGGCCAGGATAAAGCCAGGGCATGATTACACACCAATAGCGTTAGGCAACGTGCTGCTCTTTATCTGATGTAGAACTACATTTCCCATGATCCTCTATCTGGGGATAGCAGATGGACGTTGTCATTTTCTTCCATCGGCCTTTTGGATTGGTGAGCCGCTCCTAACTCCTCATTGATGTCATCAGCGAGCGCCTCCCACTGCCCAGCTAGTCATCAGCGAGTGACTCCCACAGACCAATTATTTGGGTACGTCATCAGCGGTCGCCTTCGCAGCGCGTCTGTTGTCTAGGTAACCAGGTAGCGTCTGTTTGTAGAGGTAAAATGGCGGCCGAGAGACTGGAGCTGAGCGCTGAGGAGCTGGAGCGCTTCACTCGGGCGTTTCAGGACGCGCAGTTCCGGGAGATGTTCGCACAATACGCGGAGGAGATAAGCGATCCCGAGAACCGGCGGCGGTACGAGGAGGAGATCCTTCAGATGGAGAAAGACCGGGGGGTGGACATTCAGTTCTTACACCCCCAGCCAGGTCATGTGCTACTCACCAGCATTAATGGGGTGCAGAGGTGTTACCTCAACATCTGTACCAGCGATCTGCTCCAGAAACCCCAGTGTAAACCGGGCCTAAGCCGGGACAACCGACCCGGACAGCACTGGGCTCTCCCTTACAGCTTAGCTCCTGGTAGGGAGGAGATGGGGAGAGGAGGCACCAAGTACGTGATATATGATGTGCTCTTCCACCCCGACACCCTGCAAATGGCCAGTAAGAGTGACCAGTTCAAGCAGATGGTGGACAGCACGGCACTAGAGGCAGTGGCCAGGCAATTTTGCCTCAACCTGGACACGAAGAATGTAAAGACCCTCAGTCTTAAATATAAAGGAGTCCCACAGGCAACTGTGCTCCGCAAACCTTGTACAGACACCAACAACCTCAAAGTCCAGGACCCAGAGTATCCCTTACATTTCCCATATCCCTGCGATATTCCGGCTGGGGGTAGGAACATTCTCTGTCATCAATCTAAAGACAATAAAGAAGCTACAGAGTCTTGTGCTGGAGTAGAAAATACTCAGGATGAGAAGGCCACCATACCTCATTACACTGTTATCCACAGATCATATGTGGATCTTCAGGATTACAGACATTGCAGGGATTCTACACCAAGTCCTGTGCCCAAGGAACTTGTAATTACTGTGGACCTGCCCTTGTTGAACTCCACTGTTGGCACTTCCCTTCACATTACAGGCAACAATCTAATCCTGGAGTCTGAGAAACCTCTCTATAAACTTAATCTAAAGCTTCCTTATCCTGTAAACGACCATGAAGGCAAAGCTCAGTTTAACAAAGCAAAGAGACAGCTGATCATCACTGCACCTGTGATTCAGCAGGATGTGTCAGACCTAATGCAATATCAGTTGTCCACCGATAGAGCAGATGAAACTCAACACTGGGATTCTGAACCCAGCAATAAGGTGGATGAGCACAGTGGCACTGAAGAAGGTGACTGTGTCATTGACACAGTTTGTGGGAACTGTGATTCTTCACCCAACAAAACAGAACCACCAAACATCCAGTTCTTTAAAGAGAGTCAGTCTGAAGAGTCCAGATATGGACATGATTTGGCAACAGAATCCCCATCTCCTGAGGTAAGTATTACAAATATTAAGAGCAAATATTGGCATCAGTAAGCCACTCTTTACTTGTTCGACTTGAGAACACTTTAAACACCCCTTTAATGAGTATTCACTATAGAAATAGCTGAGACGTTATGGCTTTACATAGGTAAGATCAAAATATCTCTGATAAAGCAGCAAAATGTTTTAAGGCATGTGACGGGGGGTACAGGGGTTACTATTTGGTAGGCCGAGGATTAAGAGATTTATCCAGCCAGACAAAAAGATAATAACTTGCATTTATTAGGGTGGTCACGGCACAAAACATAGGACAACAATTACAGGCAAACAAACAGGGTTAAAACAAAAACTAAGCACTTCTGCTGTTCTCTTCTTAGTTGCCTAACTTGCCAGGGGTTACAAATAATACTCACAGTCCATTTTAGCTTAATGCTGGAGCTTATTCATAGTCCCACTAGAGGCAAGAGTAGGCATCCTGCCCACTCCACATGCTGCTGGATCACATGAAGGTTCCTTGTATCTTTTAGTCCAGGCAGAGGAGTTGGGGAAGACATCCTAAGATCCTTGTGGTAGGAACATCAGGGTTCTCTCTCTGTGTCTGAAGCTGCCTTGACTTACAGCCCACAACTGAAAAGGGGACCTGGCCCTACACTGCCCGCTCACTCTAACTCTTCCGGTGAGGGCACTCATCAGTCCCAGTTTCTCCAGTACGCCTGTAGAAAGCACCTGGACCAGTCCAACTCCAGACTGGCCCCAGGCTAACCCCCTCCATGCTGGGGAGAGGCTCTCTCCTGCTCCTACATTCTGCAACTCTCTCTCTGACTCCCTTCTCTCTCCCAGGTTTTCTCTACCCACCCCCTACAGGATGTGTTGTCACAGGTACCATCTACCAGGTCTGTTCTGCTTGGCCTGATGTGAGTGGGGGAGATGCACACATTCCTCTACCCCCCCTCTCTATCTGACAAACACTGGCTATCTCATAACACAATCTCTGGGTTTAGCTAGACTGAATGGCACCATTCCTCTGTCCATCCTACACACTAACTAACCCATTCAATGCTGGTAACTGGACAACCCTCTCTAATGCATGCACACACAGGGGACATTAAGGTTTCAAGAATGGGAACATGTTAAGACAATGGCAATCACTGAAAACAGACACATTTCTTTCTCTGGGTGACAACCATTCCGTCACAGGGCATTATTTTAAATTGTTTATATATATATATATATATATATATATATATATATATATATATAAATTTATTGCTGATTTTTTTATTTATTTTTTTCTTCTGTGCGCAAGCTTGTTAGATTTGTTTCTGATAAACATAGAATGTGAGTGCATCCTTTTTTTTTTTTTTTTTTTTTATTATTATTATTATTATTATTATTACCTTTTAGTTTTTGCTAGTTTTCATGAGAGAGAACTCACTTTCTCACTGCTTGTGATGTTTTTAAGCTCTTTGCAATAGTCATAAATGTAGACAGGAAACAGATTATATTTTTACTTTTGTAATACTGTGATTTTTATTTTTTCAGATAAATCACCATTTTTAATTAAAATACAGTTTGTAATGCAGGACAGAAGATTTGTCAATGTTGAAACTGTAAAGGAATTTGTAGAACAAGTTTCACCATTAGTGATTGCCTTGTCTACCCTGGAAGAGCAGCCAGTGATTGAGGCACAGAAATGACTGATGTGAAAAAACATATCAAGATCAGTGTAAGGGGATTAGAGAGGATAAGGAAAAGGTTGATGTTCTAAGCACTTTCTTTGCATTGGTATATACCAGGGAGCAAGTATAGAGTAGCCTCAAAAAGTAACAAAACCAAAATATTATCAGATATCTGGTTAAAACTAGAAGAGGTCATGGGAAGACTGTACAAAATTAAGACTGACAAAGCACCGGTTCCTGATGTTATACATCCAAGGGTTCTTCAAGAACTCAGTGCATTGTTAGGGAGACCCCTCTTTTTACTCTCAAATATTCTGTTACCACTGGCTCAGTGCCACAAGATTGCCGTCAAGCCAATGTAGTGCCTTTATTTTAAAATGGAACTGAAACATAACCTGGAAATTAGGCTCGTGAGTTTTTTTACCTCTGTAGTGGGGAAAAATGCTAGAAGGGATAATAAGGGCTTATATTGAGGGTTACACCACAGAAAATAATTTTATTAGCAGGGATCAACATGGTTTTATGAGGAATACATTGTGCCAAACTAACCTCTTGAGCTTCTATTAAGTAAGTAGCAACCTTGATAATGGTTAAGCAGTAGATGTAGTATATCTAGATTTTGCAAAGGAATTTGGTGCAGGAGGCTGGGGCACAAAATAAGGAATTTAGAGCTAGGGAATAATCTTTGCAATTGGATACAAAACTGGTTGAAGGATAGTGTTACAGTTCAGTACACTCAGAAACGGAAGGTTTAGGTAAAAACACCATTTTATTGAAACACAATGAATAATAGTAACCCTCACGGGTCCAGCATACAGTAAGATGATAAGCTGACACAAGACAGGTTACAATAGTATGATTAACCCACACGGGTCCAGTATATAGCACAGTATTACACTACTGACACAGGTCAGGTAAATCAGTTGATACAGTGTAAGAATGACCACGAGAAGCAATCTAGGCCAATGACTGGATTGACCTCAAAGTAGGCAGGCCCAATGTAACACTCTACGCAGGGAGGCAAAACAGCGACTGACACGTATGCAACGGGTTAAGCCAGTGCAGGTCTGGCAAGGCGATCAAGGAGGACTGCTGCAAAGCGAATGCCCGCCGGAGACTACAGACAGCGTGAATATATGTAAAGTGCAGCAGGAATAATATGCACCCAACTGAGACTTCAGACTTATACAGAAAGGCCCAGCACTGCCCCTGAAGGGGTTAACGTACGCTCCGGTCTGTAGCGAGGAGGCAACCTGAGGCGCCCAAACGTACCCAACCTCAGTAATGACACAAACAGACCAAGTGTTCGTGATGCTAATCGGAATCACAGGAGGGTCACACAGTGTGCAAACGGATATAGAACTGGATTACTATGCAAAACCGGATCACCGGTGCTCTGGCAAGGCCACTGGACTTGAAGAACAGCGTAAGTGGAGAGGCTTAACGAGCAGGATCGGAACTGGAGCAGGATCTTCAACCCAGCCGGGTCAGTACACGGAGCAGGAACGGAACTGGAGCAGGATCTTCAACCCAGCCGGGTCAGTACACGGAGCAGGAACGTCAGCCAAGCCGATTCGGTACATGGAGCAGGGTCGGTACACGGAGCAGGTCCACCAGACAAGCCGAGTCGGTACAAGGAGCAGGAAAGTCAGCCAGGCCGGGTGTAACGGTTTAGTAGGACACTCAGACCAGCAGGTTAGAATAAAACACAGTTTTATTAAAAGACAAGAAATACTGCCCTCTATAGGCGATACAGAATAACTGGAATATAGTAAGTACAGATGCCCTCTCAGGCCCAGTATACAGAGAAATAATATATACTGTCACAGGACAGGCATAAGTAATAATACAGGGTACTCAAGGGTTAATGTACATAGAAATCAATCAGTCTCTGATGTGGTATGTTTGACACGCTCATAAGTTGGTAAAAGAGCGATAAGTGGTGCTAGATGTTGAACACCAGTAATGAGAACAGAACAGAGACTACTGCTAATGGTGAGCAGGGAACTGCGGCCAAAGTACTCTGCAAGAGCTTAGAGATTAAGAGCCAATAGCCCCCACGGGCGTTGTAACGGAGACTACTTCCACTGCAAGAGCTCAGGATAATAGAGCCAATAGCCCCAACGGGCGTTGTAACGGAGACCAATTACACTGCAAGAGCTGAGGATAATAGAGCCACTAGCCCCCACGGGCGTTGTAACGGAGACCAATTACACTGCAAGAGCTTAGCTGTATAGAGCCAATGGCACCTCCACGGGTGCTGTAATGGAGACCAACTACACTGTAAGAACTTAGCTGATATAGAGCCAATGGCACCCCTACGGGCGCTGTAATGGAGACACAAGACTCAGCAAGTGTAGCGGAAGGCTCAGGGTAGCAGAAGCAATGGCTCTGCAAGTGTTAACGGAGGCTCAGTGAACGGAGACAGCTGCTCTGCAAGTGCTAACGGAGACTCAGTGAATGGAGACAACTGCTCTGCAAGTGTTAACGGAGGCACAGTGCTCAGTAGGTGTAACGGAAGGCTCAGTGTAGCGGAAGCAGCAGAGCTCAGCAAGAGTAAACGGAAAGGCCCAGTACTCAGGAGACAACTACTCAGTCAGCCCTGCCACCAGCACAGCGGAAGTCATAATGTCGCCCAGGCGACACTGGAACAGCAACCAGCAGGAACACAGGCAGGATCAGCAACAAGCCGGGTCAAGTCACGGAGCAGTAACGTCAGCCAGGCCGGATCAATACACGGAGCAGGATCTCAGGAGAGTAGTCAGATGGGCCAAGTCGGTACACATGAAGCAGGAACACTGGAACACAGCTACACAGGAACACCACGAAAGGCCATCTGATAGGTGCCAATGGCCTGGTATAAAAAGGCCATAATGGGCGGGCCAAACAAGCTCAGCCAATGGGAGCGCACCACAGCAAAGCGTGACAGAAATAGATCACGGGAACCGTGATAACGGGTCAACACAGGAACAGGAACGTCAGCCAATCCGGCTGAAACAAAAGACAAAAAAGAAGGCGCTCCTAGTGCAGAAACTCTTGGAAACAACCCACACCTTTCCCTTTGAATAATACTCACAATTTTATGAGGTCAACTCAACAAAAAAATGTCAGTTGACATATACACTCGGGGATATTTATGCACGCCGTCCCCCAAACAGCGATATGTATGGTATATCTTCACAAGGCTGCTCCTCAACAGACGACTCCAAAGGAGTGTAACACATGCAAACAAAAGAAGACAAAAGAGGGCGCCAAATAGTGCCTATTATCCTTGTAAAATTGATTAATGGAGTATTATTAAAAGTTATACTCACAAAAAAGATGGCTATGGAGAAAGTTATCTCACTCCACAGCTAATCAGGCTCACAGAGAAATTGTCCTTTCTCTGCTCAGGAAACTGGATGTAACTCAAAACACCAAATACTGGATCTTGGATTGATGAAACCACTACTTTGCTGCTTAATTATCTCAAAATAATTACATTTATTTAGAAATCCAAGCACAGTTGGAAGTTATAAAAAAATACAAAATCTAAAACAAATATAGGCAAGCTGAAATAACGTTTCGTGGTACTAAGACCACTTCTTCAGATTTAACTTACAACCTGTATACCAGGAACGTCAGCCAGGAACGTCAGCCAATCCCGTAATTGATGAGAAACGGGGAGCTCCCGGACAATGAATTAACCGCACAATTCCTGGTAAACTTCGCCCCAAGGCAATAGGTCGGCCCAATTGTCATGATGATCGGGCACAAAACAGCGTAGAAATTGTTCCTTGATTGGCACGCTCGGCGGCTCCGTTGGTCTGGGGATGGTAAGCGGAAGAAAATGATAACTGAATGCCCATCTGCGCACAGAATGCCCTCCAAAACCTAGACACAAATTGGCTCCCACGGTCTGACACCAGCACCCTGTGTACGCCATGGAACCGGAAAACCTCTCTGGCAAATATCATTGCGAATATCATTGCCTCCCTCCCCTTTCTCTGAAGTCAGCGCTGTGCTGACTGCAGGGGAATCCTGTCCGGGGACCAACTGGTGGCTCTGCAGCAGAGCCGCAATTATGTTATTTAAAACCAATTACTTTCTTGGAAAGGTCTACAAAGTGTGCCTGGTTTGCAGGCACACTTTGTAGACCATTCCAATGAAGTAATTCGTTTTAAATAACGAGATTGCAGCTCTGCTGAAGAGCCGCCTCGTGTCGGCCAACACGGATCTCCCTCTGTCAGCTTTACAGCTGACAGAAGAAGGGGAACTTAAGCGGAGGATATCTCTCAAACCATAGCGGTTTGAGAGAGAGGATTTGTTGCATATAGTTGCATTTTTTTAAGCACTACAAAACTATAAATATTTTTTCAGGGACATTACTAACACTTTAACCAGTTTAGTTCTTTAAACAAATCATGGTATTGGGTAGTGTAATTACATTGGTGGATAAAGCGGCATAATGTACTGTGTACAGCTCAGGCATTCAAAGGTCTAAGATATGTTGAACAATACGTTTTCTTACCAGGGGACTTAAAGGGATAGTAACACTTTATTTTATTTTGTAGGCATTAAAAAAAACATGAACAATGTAAGTCTTATCTCTCAAACCTTTATGGTTTGAGAGATATTCACAAGCAAAGTTGCCCCTTTTACCTAGTATAAGCAATCTCATCTCAGATGTGGAGTCCAGTCCATAGACCAGACAGATAACAGAAGGGGACAATCTTCTTCCTATGAGAACAATGAAATCCCTGCCCTCCTTTACAGGTTTTTCAGGTTTTTCTCTTATCTTAATTGAAGATTGTCCCTCTCTGCAGTCTACCTGGCACCTCCCTTCTGCTCTGGCTGAGCAGTGTTACATCAGTAAAAGGGGCGGGAGGGGAATTAATATGGGATGGACAGCGACCGAGACACTTTAATGATGTTGCTGGTAGTTGGTCAGGCTCAGACTGCGATTTAACACGGTTGTAGGTGATAGTGCATAGAACAGTCTCTATTTCAGAATTTCTTTTGTTTTGTGTAATCAGGGAGGTGGCACATCCAGCGAAGTAGCTGTTAAATGCATTAGCTATTGCTATGCATTGTATTGTCATTGTCTATATAGTTGATGGGTGAGAATGGTTAGGGGGTTGTAGATCTTTTTAATAACCTTCCAAAAGCTGGCCAGATTTGATATGTTACTGTTTCAAGTTGTCAGTAAAATACTGAGATAGTTTTGTTTTCTTTGTGCAGGTATTATGCTATTGCCTGTATCCACTATGATCATAAGAGGAGCCAGTTTGTTTAAAGGGATAGTAATACTTTGTTTTATCTTTATTTTATTTTGTAGGAATTAAAAAAAACATGAACGATATAAGTCTTATCTCTCAAACCTTTATGGTTTGAGAGATATTCATAAGCAAAGTTTCCCCTTCCGCCCCTTTTACCTAGTGTAAGCCATCTCTTCTCAGATGTGGAATGCAGTCCATAGACCAGACAGATAACAGCAAGGGACAATATTTTTCCTATGAGAACAATGAAAGCCCTGCCCCCCTTGACAAGTTTTTAAAATTTTTCCCTTATCTTAACTGAAGATTGTCCCTCTCTGCAGTCTACCTGGGCACCTCCCTTCTGATCTGGCTGAACAGTGTTATATCAGTAAAAGGGGCGGGGGGGATATTGTCATTGAATTACTCTTGAACTACAACTCTGACAGAATTGAAATAACACTCTCCAAAGTCCAAATACTATGATGATTAATTAGAGCTGCTTTTATTATGAAACATTACTATCCCCTTAAATTTTGTCCATAAGGCATCTCTGGAACTGTGCAAGTCAAGCAGGTCGGCCGACATTTGGGGTAGATGGGACCTCCCCTTACCATGATCTTCCTTATTGGAGCATGGGTATTAGACCTGCAAGAAGTCAGAGTTGGTCAGTTGCTGATTCCAGATCAGGTATTAAGTGTATTCTATTCTATGGGCAATTTCTTAGATCATTTAGGAAAGACTGGAAATTAAAATTTCTAACCTATCTAGTACTGTGTTACTCAACCTTTTTTGCTCAAGGCACCCCTAAATTCTATTCTATAACTTCTGTGGCACCCCTAAAAATGATGTCACTTGACAAGGTCTTTATGAAGAGGAAATGCATAAATATATGGTTATTCATAGGCCTCACAATCCGAATGACAAAAGCAAACATACAGTGCATCATAATTGCAATAAATATCCATCTGAAACTCAACATTCATATTTTTCTTAACCCCTTAACGACTGGCCGATTGGCTCCGCGTCGCGAGTTAAGGACTGCGGAGCTTTTTTTTTTTTTTTGTTCTGGTTCCGGACTCCCCGAATGGCGTGCAGCCGCAGGGGGAGCCCGGAACGCCATGACGGTCATAGTACGTCATGGGTCGTTCAGTCAGGTCGACCCTTGATGTACTATGACCGTCAAGGGTTGTTAAGGGGTTAAAGTCTTTATAGAAAAAATGGGGCATCCAACATAGGTGTCACGGCACCCTGGTTGAGAACCACTGATCTAGTAACAAGATTTTATTTTGTGACCACATAAGACTATGGAGTGATCAATAAACACATCTGCTAGTATGGCTGAATCTTGGGTGAGATTGTTTTTTTGTACTCTCCACCAGCACTCAGAGGTAGTGCACTTGTATGCATAAGTCTATGGTGGATTAATATGTTATAGTGCAAGTGAGGAGCATGATTGTGGGGATGAAAGGAACACTGTATTAAACATGGAAAGGGCAGAACAGATATTAGTAATATGTTCATTTTGGTATGCATGTCACAAAGGTAGCAGGACAGAGAAACAAGTGAAACATCACAAAAGACAACTTAATCTATTTGTAACATTTATTTTCTCTTCCCTCCTGTTTACTTGCCTGTTGTCTTTAGGTGGCTGTGCTGCACTAGCTGGCTTTCTTTCCTGGCCGCCTCTCCTGTCTAACTCTTGGCCGCCTCTCCTGTCTAACTCTTGGCCGCCTCTCAAACTACTTAGAAAAAAGGTGTACTTGGAATAAAGGTGCCACCTAATACCTCAGCACGAAAGCACCCTATGCCTGAACTAGTTTGTAGTCCCTACTAAGACTGTCTGTGTGAAGCCAGTTACAATTTATTTTGCACAAGGAATGCCCCAAGTGCAATCAAATGTGCCATTAAAACATCAGATAGGAAACAGACACAGGGAGACTGACAATATGGAGACTAGAACATGGCGTTAGAGCAGTTAATGCATATGACAAAGGGTTAAATCACAGGATGGAGACCACATCAGGTTTGGAAGTACAGAATGTGTGAAGACTGACTTCGTACATCATACAAAGCAGCATGCTGGATTCATATACAACTCTTGTCCAACTCTCAAAGTACTTAGGAAAAAGTGTACTTGGAATAAAAGTGCCAGCTAATGCCCTCCCCCCAACTGTGCCTGAATTTAAATAGTTTAACAGTTATATAGCGATTTATTCAGAGCATTTTATTATTCTCGTTTTTTAAAAAAAGCTTTTTTTTGAGAAATATGAAGAACAAACATTACCCTGACCCCAGAGAACGAGAATAATAAAATGCTCTGAATATCGCTATATAACCTAGCAATTAAGAGCAACTTGTATAGGGATGATAGATCCCCTTTAATAAGTGTAGTATGAAACCAATCAAAATCACTTACCACAAAAATGGTACTCATATGGTATAGAGGGTAGAATGGGCTCCTCTGGTACGCACCTATGGAGTCGTTACAACTAGACATCATTTCCTAGAGGATGTCTGCTCCACACTCTTCTTAAGGAACATTTGATCAGAATAGGAGATAACAATTCAGCTCCTGGACCAAAAGGAAACCAACTCCAGAAATGTGTGAAGATGGAGTCTCTCTGTGGGTCCTGCTTAACACCCACCCAGCTTATTCCAGACTGCAGCTCTTAGTGTCTTGTTCCAATATACATACAGGGCTGGCCTCTCTCTGAGGCCTTTTTATATTTTATTTTGGTGTATTTTTAAATTGCTACTACAGATAAATACATTGGGTGTAAGGAATCAGACTTGAAATGATTGCAAACCTTCCACCTCCTATGTGGGAACCTTCTCTACCCTAAAACTACACAACTGGTAGGTGCATGGTGCCTCAATACACAGAATACCCTTCTTATTATACTTGAGCAGTGCTGAGTTAAGTGGCGGTGAGGTGTTGTTACTAATGATCTGAGGAGCAGTGTTGGAAGTGGTGAAAACTGGTTTCAGTTTCCTGATCCATAATTATATGTATTTAGCTACATGGTCCCTAGATATCCATTCCAAAGATTTGGGATGTTTAATCCTTTCTGGATCAAACAACAGTTGACCTTGATCATCTACAATGGCCCCTGAACAGTCTTCCTTAGAAGTAGGTTTAATTGTAACAATAATAGAATTTGGACTGTCTGTCCATTCTGATTCTGAATTATTAGGATCTGTCTTCCAGTTTGTAAGAATCTTCTGAACAGGAAGATAAATTAAACAAATCAGGTTTCTGGCATGGTCTGTTTTTCTTTC